>JASSUY010022090.1:0-17000 GCA_032466535.1 Forpus xanthops
AACTTCCCTGGGCAACCCATTCCAGTGCCTCACCACCCTTACAGTAAAGAATTTCTTCCTCATAGCCAATCTAAACTGTCTACTTACTTTTGACTATGTTCCCTTGAGTTACAGGGGAATGGGAAGGGTGACATTTAAAACCAGCGGCTACTGAGTAAGAGCATCTCATTACTTTGTATTGCTAGGTAATGAGGAGAAGAATAATAATTAACACATAGATATGACAGTTCTTTTAGATGCCTTTGCTTGTTATTTCCAGTCTACCTTTAACTGACAACTTATCACATGAGAATAAACTCCAAGCTTATCTTCAGAGAATCAAAAGGGCCTTAAAGCTTCTAGGTATAATGAATTTCAGACTCCATCTAACACTCCATGCTTATGAAATTTTAGCTTCTGGTAGAAACTGTGGTTAAAATCCTTCAAGTTTGATTGAAAGCAAGCAGAACTTTTTTTTTTTTTCCTGTTTTGCAATAATTATTTCACTATATTTCTGCAGCTCCATATCTCTATGTAGCATCCTTCTCTGGATTCATTTTAAGGGAAATTGACTGGGAATTTTTTACATTTGATGACCATTTGTCTTTCAGAGAATTTTGTTACACGTAGTATCAATGTGTGATGTCAAATATCTACATATACGTGTTCAAGGGCTAGACTCAATCCAGTGCAGAAAGTTGTAGTGAGTCATTGCCCAACTGAAGATGAATCATTCCCTCAGCACCTGGGACTGAATCATCCCTCAAGCAGGCAGCCATTGGCTGCTGCCTTTACAGACACAAACACTGTCTCATAGATAGCAGTTTGTCTACATTAGGATTTTGCTTGCGTTGTTACTGCAACTTTTAATTGAACAGAAAATAAATGGCTAAAAAATACCACTTTTCAGTCTGAAAGTCTTCCAGCCCACTTTCTCTATCCTTTTGATGTCTTGTCATGTCCTTGAAGGATACTTTCCAAACACTCAAAAAAATTCCTGAAAATGTTGTCACTGATTCCATGTGAGAGGTGCAAGTATTGCTCACAGTCTATAGTCTATGAAAGCTCCCAACCCCATCAAGTTATAGACTATCGAGAGCCATCTTTCAGATCATCAGCTTTTATTGCTTACATCCTGCTTTGGACTTCGATATCAGTTTCTCTCTGACTAAACTATGGCATGACCTATAGTTTCCCTGTCATTAGCTTACTGATCTTTGTTTTATAAACTTGGTATAATCTCAGGCTTTCTGACTGAGCTGTCTGAACCCATCTCAAACTCCAATTCTGACCTGGCCATGACCATGAGTTTGAGGTCCTGGATGAAACCACAAGACGTTTCTCACTGTCTCAGGAAAAAAACAGAAATCTAAGTATTCATGTATAGGTGTTTCATCAGTTTAAGGCAATAGAGTCAAAACTACTTCTTACCTTAACACAGGCTAAAAAAAGGAAAAATGTTGTTTTGGGATTGGAGTCTTCTAATGAAATTAAGAGGGGAGAAAATCCACTCATTCTGAAATATGGGTTAGATATGATATGTCTGCTAGAGCTGCAATGATTTAAATAAGCACTCTGGTTTATTACAACATACAATGTTTGAAAGCCCTAAATGGTAGTAAATGGAACATTTTTAAAGTAACACAGATTCTTGATTGTCTACAAATGCATTTTCTCCCCCCCCCCCCCCCTTATTTCTGGAAAGGAGCATTTATTTGCCATTAACCTTCAAGGATGGTGTTCATAAACCATGGATATATATGCTGTTTTAGATGCCCCTGGTGTGCTGCCACTGTAGAAAAGTAGAGGACTTCTACAGGTTCCACATCTATCTCAGAAACCTTATGGATGCTGAATACCTAGAGACTATAACCAGCGATGTCCCACACTCAAATTAGTATCAGGACAAACTGCTGTACCTCTCTGCCACAGAATGAAGACTACTGCTTTCCCACTCTGCCAGCCTATTTTCAGTCTGTAGCAAGCTTTACAATAGTAGAAACAAACAGAAAAGTCTTGACTGCATCTAATGTCTGAAAATTCTCCTGTTGTTCATTTAGAAAAGTCATCATTGCATGCGAATGAAAAGACAGACTACTATGGATGTAAAATAGTGTGCACATAAAAATACAGATGTCTTCTTGGCCCTTTCTGAGATGAAGGCCAAATTAACCCAGATCTGTTTCAATAGGCAGAGCTATTGCTTCATTTCTGCTGTATCTTATTTTATTGAAACAATCTTCCTGTGCTGTGATATTATCAGAAGAAGGTTTGTCCCATATTTCTCTCATGATTGGAGCAAGTCACAGTCAGTGGTCTTCACGTCAACCTGGGAAATATGAATAAATTCTTATTATGAGAAAATTATTTTAGACTTCTTTCAATTGACCAAATGGATAAAGCCAGCAGGTTATCGAGAATATGCCAATGTGATTTCATGTATGATATTCTCTAAGTAATTTAGCAGTTCTTCTTTGAAGAGATGGATCTCAGTGTATTTCAAGACTCCAAAGACTATTAACATTCTCATTTAAAAATTAATCACTTTGCTGCAGTCTTCTTGTCTTTGGGTTGTCTTTACTTTGGGGATGCCATCATAGGAGTTTGGAAGAACCACAGGTGCTATCCAAGGTACTGAACCATGGGACTGGACTTCAGAGCGTATTATTACTGATTGAAAATATCAATGTTTTAAATTAAAATCTTCAATCGACTATGGGCAAAAAAAAAGGTATTTGTTTAAAAGCTAAAGATTTTAACTGTCAATGAGTAGGATAGGTCTTGGAAGAGAACTTTGAACTAAATATATACATATATTTTGATTACGTTGATATTCTACAGAGGACAAAGGAGAAGGCAAGCAAATTGGAACTAAGCAATCTCAGAAATGTAAAATATCATCTTTGTGATTTAAAGTATTTGGGAAGGATTTTTTATGAATGTTCAATTCCTGGAAAACAAGACAGATGAGATTTGCCGGACAAGCTGAATAATGGAAAGTTCTCGCTGAGCCCTGAGCTATCAGTACGTTCATTATTAATAAACATTGCTGTTCTTTCTTTGTATATGTCCCCTAACATTCTTTTAACTTGGCAGTGACTTTTATACTCTGAAGAAATGTAACAAAAAAATTTCATGGGCATTCGTGCTGAAAATTGAGGCATTCCACTCATATTCTTTTCCATTTTAGTACTTTTTATAGGAAAAGTTTATGAGGCAATTTTTTTTTCTTTTCATATTTATTGTCCAAAGTTGTAGCATAACATAAGATCAGGATAACATAGATTGTATACATATTTCTATATAAGTGTTCTGAGCTGCATGAGCTGATACTGTGGAACACCAGTTTAAGCTTTGAACAGACTGTCCAAGTTGCTTAAAATGTGATGCTTATTTCCTATAAGTTATGCTGATCTTTTTGTGGAAATATGCATCTAAACATCTGACTAGTTGGCAATCTTGCAGCCTTAATAAAGAGTTTAAAGAGCCTTAATGACGATTCTAAGGACTGAACACGAATGTTGACTAAGCTGTCAGTTCCAACTTTGATGCCATTCTGTGAATTACAGCTTGGGAATAATGGTCATGTTGCTCAAAAAAACTTGCTCTGCTGGTGCTGTGGTTTAAGCCCATCGGGCAACCCAGAAACCATGCAGGTGTTCACTCACTCCCCCCCATTTCTTCCTTCCACTCCTGGAGGGATGGGGAGGAGAATCAAAAGAATACAGCTCCCACAGGTTGAGATAAGAACAGGCCAGTAACTAAGGTATAACACAAACCACTGCTGCTACCACCAACAATAATAATGATAAGGGAAATAACAAGAGTAGAGAATATAACCACTCACCACCCGCTGACTGATACCCAGCCTGACCAAGCAGCAATCTAGCCCTTCCAGATAACAGCCACCAGTTTACATACTGGACATGACATGCTGTGGTTTGGAGTTCCTCTTTGGTTAATTTCTGTCAGGTGTCCTGTCTCTGCTTCCTCCTAGCTTCCCCTCCTCCCTGGCACAGCTTGAGACTCAGAAAGTCCTTGGTCAGAGTGAACATTACTGAGCAGCAGCTGAAAACACTGGTGTTATCAGTGCTGTTCCCAAGCTGAAAGTCAAAACCGCAGCACTGCACTAGCTACTAAGGAGAAAAAATGACTGCTGCTGCTGAACCCAGGACAGCTAGGCCATTGATGTCTTTTCCATGGGTAACTACATGGTGTTTTTTCTTTTTTTTTTCAACTTACCTCTAATTTGATTTTTCTTGTCTACTAACCTAATTAAAACTAATAACATGGTATAAATTAAACTTGTACTGCTCCACTATCTCAAATTTCAGGGAGCATTTATCAGTAAAGTCTCCCTAACACAACCCCTGAGAGGTAATTTATTTAGAATGCTTTCTTCACTTCTTACTGTGTCTGCTAAATGATATTAAGATCTCATACAAAAGACATGGCATAGTTCTTGAACCAGTGAATATCAGGACTGCTGAAGACAATGCAACACTAAAATGTCAGGAAATACCTTAAATTGCAAAGTAATATGAAAACACTTTTACCAGAATTACAGTTTAAGAAAAAAGGATGCATATATTATAATCACAATATAGTGTCAGAGTTGTCACCAAAACGAATTCAGTTACAGGAGCAAAAAATATTGCAAAAAATATTTCTTCAGAAGTTCTTTCTCATTTAATTACTGTTTTGGACACCTCATTCAAGAGACTGTATAAAGGAAAGATGAATTTAATCAACAAGCAATTCTCTAGGTACTTTATCAAGAAAAGCAGTTTAAAAAGTGGAAAGGTATTTCTGGACTGGAAGACACAGGAGTTCTTTATGACAGTAAGAATAATGAGGCCAAAGTGCAATTAAGGGAATGTTCATTATAACTGGAAATGCAGAAAATACGAATTAAAAGATCTCCATAAAGCAGTGAAACAAACTTATATTATCTATTTGAAGAATTGCTTCTTAAACACTAATGGAGACTGCACCAAAAACTTTCTTGGAGGCATGCTTATACCTAGCATGTGAGCTTGAAACTAACTTTAAGAATATTCTTTTTGTTTATTTCAGCAGTTCCAAAAAATTTTACTGCCCTTGTGGATAGTTCTGAAATCACTTTATCCACTGCATATGTTGATGATCTTTGTGAAGGACTACTGAACTTGGTACCACATACGAAATGTAGTTTTGCGAATGCCTAGAGGTGCAACTGGAGCTTCAAAAGTGAACAAAACAAAACATTATTGTCCTTCTCTGGGTATCATTAGTAGCTTCTGGAGCACTCCTCATGGACAGGAAATGAATACACCAAAGACCTGGTCCCTTTCAGCCAACAACTTTCCCATAACTGTAGGAATACTTAAAAAAGGAAGAATGGTGATTGGCGTGTTCATTAGGCACTTAACTATGAAAGAGAGAGGTGAAATAAAACAATTGCAAAATTACCACAGAGAGGTGATGAAATCTTCTTGCAGATTTACTTGTTTGACTTCTCAATGAATCTGCTATCCCAGATAATTAAGACTTAGTGTTTGAAGACTGACAAATGCTGCTCATAGTTTATACTGAGATGAAGATTTTTCTTTCTGACTTGCAAGATAAAGATTAAAGGAAGTATCGTTTGAGATTGGAAAGATAAAGCTCAGGTGTTTGCATCTGTACCTTTTTAGTCCCAGCAGCAACAGCTACATCTACTTTTTTGTTGTTTCCTGGAGAAATCTCTTAGGTTATGATATACTTCCTTGATTATAAAATAAAACAGATTTCCACTAGAAGATAAAAGGACACTGAATGTTACTCATAAAGCTTGTGCTGCTCCACTCCTAGGAAATTAAAAATATTGTTACCAGATGTTCCACATAGTCCCATGTGCAGAAGCTGAGGAAACTTATGTCTACACTTCGTTTACAATTTGAGAAGCAAAATGCAGTGAAGACAATGATGCTTACTAGTATAAAGTGTCACTCCAAAGAGCTCTGCCAGTCTACTGCCCTCTTAACTTAAGGGCATAAAAATTTCATAGGTTTTAGCCTGGTTTCATAAGGTTATCTAGCTGTCTTATGTTATTGTTGCTTTCTGTTCTTTTTTCAGTTCTACACTTTTGAATCATTATCCAATTCCAGTCAAATTTGGTAGGGATATAGAAATCTCAAAAACATTATGTTCTTACAAACATTGTGAAAATCTGTAGCTAGGCAAGGAAGAGAAACAAATAAATGCTTCCTCAATCCCTCCAAGGGAAAAAAAAAAACCCTATATATTGAATTCAGTAACTATCTGTCACATCCTCTTTGGGAGCTGAAAATATTTCTGTATCAACTTTACAGCTTGCACAAACTCATCTGAAGTCCAGTTTAGTTCAAATTTAAGTCTTAGGAAAACCTGCCTTCTGTCTTGTGCACCTGGACATTGTTTACCATCATTCCCGGGTTTCTGACTTCTTCCCATTCATTGCTGCAATATTTGAATTTCTTTAGAGACAACATTTTTTAAACATTTCTGAAGCATCTCACACAGAGTAAGAAATATTGAAAAGGGTTAAGAATAAAGGGTATATAATTTCTTCTAACATTAATGACAATGGTTTATTGTCAGGATAGGGAACTTTAACAATCAACTTTTTTCTTTCACACTACAAGAAATAAAGGACGTTTATTGTGGTGTCATATAATCTAAGAATCAAATGAAGATGGTAATTTGTCTAGCACTAAAACATTTTTCCTTCTGTATCAGCATTTTTATTATCAGATTATTTATTTAAAATTAAACAAATGGCTGTGGAATTGACAAGTAGAAGCAAGACAATATTCACCTTGTATAACTTTAGACACCAAAATTACATTTTTGAATTAAAAAACAAATCTGGTGAGACCACCCAATGAGCAAATGGAGACAGGCAGATTCTTCTATAAGGTGATTCAGGGCAGGACTCCATTAACAACCCAGAACACCTCAGAGAATTTGCCTTCTAACCAGTATGGTAAGTTAGACTTCTAAAGGTGCAGTTGAGAAGTTTAATCAAGAATGGAGATCTGGAATCCATTTTCATCTTATTCCTTTGATTACCTGTAACCCTATAGCCAGGCTGAGGAGTTATTATAGGAATGCTTAATTGCAAGCCTTTTGAAGCAAGTAAACCTACCAACAGGTACAAAGACTGGGACGGTGGAAAAACCTATTACAATTGTAATGTATAACCTATGCAGAAGTAAGCCCTGTCCTTTAGTATAATTTGGAAGTTTTTCTAGCTTTGTTTACAACTGGCCAGTGGAAAAAAAAAAAAGCTGTGGAAGTGGCCGGTTCATTTATATAGAACTGATTTGCACAAATGAGGGATAGTGAGGAATAAATAAGCTGAAAATAAGATGAATAATAAAAATTTTATGAAGCTACAGCCCAGGTGAAGTTTATTAGTAGTGCTACATTTGGTAAATGATCTAGATTATTTGAAGGAATCAGTTTATCACTTGCTTCAAGAAAGCATGAACAACTGTGTAAAATGCATTTACTCTTCTGTTTTAAGATGAGTATATATTTTAAAGTATTGCTATACATTAAGACCCATGAGTTATTTACATATTTCTGTAGGGTTTTAATCATTATGATGAAGCATTTATAATTAGCTATGATTAAAAAGTCACTGACAAGTAGATAAATCCAATGAAAAACACAGTACGAATCACTTTCACAACTCACAATATCTTACTTTTCTGCATGTTAAAAAGTAAAAAGATTTTGCTGTAACTGCAATCCCATAACAATGATTTATAAAGAGATATTATATTTGGAGCACCTATCGATAGCTGTCCCTATTGGCAAGTGAAGGGAGTTTGAATATTTCATATTCATTTGAAATTTCAGCTCAAGACCATGCCAGAAATGGTGGTTTTTTTTGTTGTTTTTTTTTTTTTTTAAACCAAAAAGGAACAAAAGTGAAAAGACTTCCTGAAATATATGCTATGTAATAGAAAAATATCACCCATGTATGAATTTCAGGTTTTTTAGATCAAGTAACAGAGTTTGCAATAAGATTTTGACTCCGTAAATATGTTCAGAATTCTAAATATAACCTTCTTCTATTCTCCCTCCCCTCCCAAACTGTTGTGTAGCATTGCTATGTGCAGTTAAGTGAGCTGTCTTGTTTAACTCAGAAAAGACTAGATTTGGCTTGTGAGTAAAATGACATTTAATACTCCAGTACTGTCATGTACTAGTAAAAGGCATAGGGTAGAAGCACAGGATCTTTCCTAGAACTGTTATTTATTTAAGTACCTTAGCCTCTTGAAGCTTTTACTAAAATTTATTGTAAGTCAAGGCCAACTTCTCTGATCACTTTCAGCCCGGTAACTAAGGAAATTCTTGTGCTGTTTATCTTTGTGTCCGTCTGCCTCCCTGCCTGTCCTTTCTCTTCCAATAGCTTTGAATCTATGTTCCCTCCTTCAAACAAGTTTCAAAGAGAGGCAAAATTCTCAGAGAGAATAAATTCCTAAAATTCTCATGGAAACAGGCCACTGAGTGGAGGAGCTCCTATTGTTAGTGTTTTCTATATGGCAAAGTCGGAAATATTAACAGGAGGAATCATAGTGGTCTTGGGCATATAGGGAGGACATAGTGTATTCTTGAAGAGCTGTGATTTTAGGGATCTGAAAAGCAGCTGGAGTCAAGAAGTGTAATAATGTGGGAAATAGGACAGAATTAATCCCTATAGAGTCCCAGCTTCTTCAGTTCCACTATTAGCAAGACATAATTTGACTTATATTTTTCTACATAGAGCAGCCAATATTTCTCTCCAGATCACTGTAATTGGGTTAAAAGTTAAAAAATACCAAATGGTTCACAAGTCTGTGAAAAGATCTGAACTGTCAAGTAATCCAAACCTCAGCATTTTTCTAATTTCTTGATCAAGTTTATAATTTCAGGTGAACCAAACAAGGCTATTTAATTGTGATCTAAAGTAACAGAGAATGTAGCACACACTGCATACATTCTTCCAATATAATATTGCTCTGAATTTTAATTCTCCTCACTGACAAAGCTATACTTCCATTTCGAGTCTGTCTGCTCTTGATTTAATTCACCAAATTTTCCCCAAGACCCATAATAAAGATATTTGCCTTATTTGTTGAACTGTGGAGTACTCCACAGAGTACTCTGATTACTCCACTGTAATTTTTTAGACAGAAAAACTATTTTACATGTTACAAGATCTTAATTCTTCCTTTCTAAAAGAGATCACACTGTAAAGTAAGATTTCAACATCAGATCAGCAATTTTTAAATTCTATTTAATCCAGCAGCTTTTAAAATGCGAGCACTGGCTGGACATATATATTCTAGTACTTCTTTAATTAAGATGGCAATAACCTACCTATCTGACATTATTAACACTTCAATTTTACTAGCATTAATTCATTCCGACCAGTTTATTGTATTACTTTCATTTTAATCCAGATGTCATGTAAATAAATACATTGCATTCTCAATGGCCTCAGTGTAGATTCCCTGTTAAGGATATGTTAAAAACTATTTCCAAATTCCTTGTACTTATTTTGGATAAGAAAATTACTTTTTGAAAGGAGGTGAAGACTGGTTCTATGAAGACAATATACTGACAGCTTACTAAAAAGCTCACCCTTGAATCATCTATAATAATAGCTTTTTCTTGGTTTACAAGATGAATGGATTATAGAATGAAGCAAGTAATGAATTCTTTACAATGGTAATAAGAATTCTTATCTGTTGTTCTGAAAGGGGAATTGCCAAGAGGTTTTGACATAACAAACAACCAGTAATGCTTTTGACAAAAAGAACAGTTACAGGGATAGCATAGAACTCTGAATTCTCACCAGTAAATCCACACCTCTACCTGGAGGAAGACATCACAAAATGCACACAAACACGTATGTAGCAAAACTGGACATGAAAATCGAATGCAGAATTTCACAGTGCCTCCTGTGGCAAAGCAAGACTGTGGAAGATGAGAAGCTTCTTTTAAGCCATCATGAGCCAACTGGAGAGACATTCTCAGGGTCCACTCACAATTTTCAAATCCACTACTATCAGCATGGATCAGCCCTTAGCAAGCAACAGATGGAGGCTTCAGCTTTAATAAGTGAAGATCTTGATTCTCCTAGTGTTATTTTGCTTTCTTCCTACTTTGTTTTGAAATGTTATTTTATCATGATAATTTTTTCTTGATTCTTTTTTTCATATATGTGGTATAAATTCCATAATTTCCATTGGGTGGAGTTCTTCTGTCTTCAGATTAGTGCTCAGTTTATAAAATGGCTATAAAAATGAAATCTGAAATAAATTATTTGCCCACTGTCTAAATCTAACAGACAGCAAGCTACACTTAAATACTGCTTTTTAATGTATTCAATGAGAATTCATCATTTTGTTAACCTGAAATAAATTACTACATGAAGTCTTAACTGTTTAGAATGACAATGACTTTAAAAACAAAGAAGGAGGTATTTCAGTTTTACATTTTGCATGATAACAGGCTTAAAACAATTCAGGGTGAGGGAATAACTTTGTCACAAAAGACTAAATCCTTCCCATGGTTGCGTATATACCGTTCTCAGAGAAGTCAAGGACATAATCTTGACCCAAGAGTGTCAACAGGAAGTCAGAGGATTAATTAGCTAGGAAAACAAAAGCAAATTCTTCTAAGAAGAAGATTTCAGAGGCAGAATTGTCAAGAATAGTCCTTAGGATATTAAGATAATGAATGTGTTTTCTGGAAAATGCACATCATTCTTATTACAGACATCGTAATCTTAACCACCATTTTATAACATTTACCTAAAGTTTATTTTAAGAGAAGCCTTGTTTTTAACAATCATCTTAAATCCTAGTAAACTGAAGAATTAATTAGCAAGCATGGAGGATCAGCAAACTAATGCTTTAGTCTGTTAAACCATCTGCTCAGGAGCACCCTGTTCAAATCTTGGCATTAGGAGAGGATGGATGAATACTTTTGTCTCTTGCATTTAGTCACAACTTGCCATTCTTTGCTAATGCAATTTTTTTTTTCTTCCTTCAGCTCATGGTAAATAAAGTTAAAAAGAGGTCAATAATTGATCATATTTCTGTTATCTTGAAATTTTACTAAGCAGACTGCTAAGAAATTTGTCAGAAAAATCTTACTGTAGCCTTTTCTCTTATTTCATACCAGATTCCCGTATACAATAGGTATGTATTAAGGGATAGATTCGGCATTTTCTTTTGTTAGCTTTGCCTTTTGGAAATCAGTTCTATATCCAGTCAAACCAGGCAATCTAGTATAAGGTAACTGAAGTCTTCAAGTCAACCTGCCCTTCAGTTCTGAAGATTATCAATGAATGCTCTGTTAATATTTTAGTACTCTGTTAGATTTTATTATTAACAAGATCATACTTATCAGAACTGAGGAGGTCCTTGTTATCACAACCCCAAACTGTCTTCATTTTCTAAACCTTGATGCTAATTCTTTGATTTTATGTCACAACTTAGTTTCCAGAAAATGCAGGTACTTTCTGACATGTAGTGGATCGAGTGTAGCATTTGGCAATGAGGGTAGCCAACAGCCTAGTCTAGTGGAATACTTTTATTGTTGACACTAAACCAATTTCCCTGTACTTCAGCCACTCCTACAGATTGAAAGACAGAGGTCTATCTCAGCTACAAATCAAGTGATTGATGCAGTAGGGAAGCTGTCCAGCAAATCACACTGTGAAGTTTGCATGGTAGCAGGAGGCATGAAAGGTGTTCCAAGTAACATACTCAAAGTGTAAGGTGCACTGTACCACTGATAACCCGATTATTTGCCAAAGACAGAGGAATGTTCTAAATAAAGGCAAAGATCTGGGCTAAACCTGGCAATAGATAGCTTTCCAAAAGCAGCCAGCTTTCTCCTCTGCTGTTTGTTTCTAACTCTTCTGGCAGCCATGACCCTCTCAGCACCACATGGGGAAAATTTCCCTACTCACAAAACCTCCAAAGAGAAGACATTTGTTTAAAATTCTGCCTCTCTCTCTAAGCTTTATACTCTTCAATTTTGCTCATGCATTACAAACTTGATCCTCCTAAGTAGCCTCAACTGGCATTTTCTCATTGACCTCAATTAAGTGAGACCAGGACACAGATAAGGTTCTGTGTGAGAAATCACCGTATGCTGGTAATTGCAGAATCTTATTCAAAGACATATTTTATCTGTGTTTTTGAAATTAAAATAGGATAGGAAAGAGGGGGGAAAAAAGCTCAGGCAGGAAGGCTGGCATTTTATTTTTTTTTCAGGTTGCTTCAGTAGTAGATTGACCTCCCTCAGATAAATCTGTGCACCATGGAAACTATTTTCTCACTGAGGAAAAATTTCCAAGTTCAGCTGAAGGCCTATACATCAAGTTAAGCATATAGCTAAACTGTGCAACTGTGTAATCTTACTGCCCTCTTCCCATCCTTCCCTCCCGTTGTTTGTCATCCCTATTGTCATATTTGGTTTCAAAGCAGGGTAAGGTCACTGGGGCAGGGCATGTGCCTTCCTCTGTGTTTGTAGAGCTCCAGTACATGGAAGTATGGGAAAGAAGGGGAAGGAAAATACTTCGTTAGATCTTTGGAGGATAATTGCAAAAGCAATAATAATATGCTGTAAAATAAATGCTATCAACTGATATTTACGCAGTCTTTTATCTAAAGTCTCTACTGTGTTCAGCATAATTATAGTGCTGCTCAGTAAAACATAGGTGGACAGAATAGTAACTCCTTTATTGCTATCTTGCTTTACTGCATATTCACAGTTAACCTACACTCTGCAGGTCTAAAATAACAATAATATGAGCTTACATATTTGTACCTTCTGTAAGCATGGATGAACTATGATCATCTGCAGAAAGGAGAACTTTGTGTCCAGACAGTTTTTACAGCATACATAGGAGCCACCCAGCAACAAAGGTCAGCCCAGCAGCCACTGACAGCTATTTTCAAGCAGTTTCATGGAAATGATGGCATATATAGTGAAACAGCCTGTGGATGCAAAATCTAGAGTTAATTTTTTTTTTTTTAACCCTCAACTCTGTATTAAAGAAACGTATAAATGACTCTCTAATGTTTTTTATCTAAGCATATCACAAGAACACAGGGATGGGGAGTGGGATATTGCCCTCTAAAAAAGCCTTAAAGAGGCAGAAATGCCAAAAATAAATTAACTGAGACTCAAAGAAAGTAAAGACAAAGGAGAAAGAGATTACAGCAATGAAGTTATTTAGGAGTGAATCTAATAAAAAAGAAAAGGAAAAAAAGACCTGACAACAGTAAATTCTGTTTCCTCCCAGTATCCAGTAGATTTCAACATGCCCTGCCCATGTTTTTCTTACATGTCTTATCTGAATTCTGCAGCTTTACAATAAACACCTTCTTGTTGTGAAGAATCCAACTGTCAGAAGAGACAACTATAATTTGAACGGCAGTGTCAAAAGCCCTGAAGTGTCTGTGTGCTGATGACAATATAGAGAATCCAGTCATAAACCAACATTACCTGAACATGTATACACCTCGTAGTAGTTGAATATAAGCTCACTGTTAGACAAGTTTCAGCTTTTAAAGAGCAATGCATATATGTAACACTTAAGTCACAAGTTTTGCAGGCAACACCTTAACTTCATTGTAACAAAATCTGTAATTTTTTTTTTTTTAAGCATCACTTTATGGGGAGCAAATTTAATTGCTCTCCTGTCACTTAGTTTGCACTGATAATGTGCATGCTTTTCTAAGAACACGGCAGGCAGTAACAGGGGGTTTATTGTCATCTGATCTGTTGTTCTTTTTTCTTTCTTTTTTTTTTTTAATTACTCTACTTCAAGTTATGTGCGTATATATATATATTTTAAAAAGAATTCTTACATGTAAGCAAGTTCATTAGCTGACATGAAGAATAAGGAATGAAATTAAGCGTAAAGCAATGTAATCCATAGAGAAGGAGAGAACTAGTGTTCCGCAGGCAGAATCTTTTCTGCTATTTAACTGTTTATTTTCATGATGTATATCTCTGTAGTCTTAGACCCTATCACTCTGGTAGGGATAATGCTTAACATGAACATGTTAAGTGAAACAAGAGGTACACCCTTTTTTGCCTTAGGATGGACATAATTTATAGAGATTATCTGCAGGTTTTTCCTTTAGCTCCTGTTGAACCCATGATTACAAGGGATCATGTAAAAGTTTATCAACCTCCTTGGTGGTGCCAGTGTAGATAACAATGAACGAGTTTTCTCTCCTTTGTTTCATGATTCTGTATTTAGAATATGTAACATCAGAGGTTCCTATTTCTCCTGCAATTTACATGCAGTCCTATTGTCCTCACATGAACTGCAATACTTTCTTCATTAGCATATGCTGTCAATATGTTCATTTAATTCATGTCACATTGTAATTAATCTCAAAATGATGTTATTTCTGCAGAACCTACAACCTCATTATGTTCACAGTGTGTACATCACAGCCATGTTATTTCTGAAAGAGGTATGCTTCTATTTGGTTATTAATCAAGGGGTCATTTCTGCCCAATTTACAGCAATTAACTCTTTACAAGAATTCATTCCGAAGCCTTGAAGCAAGACACTTAGCAGCAAAATTATTATATGCTTAAAAAGAGAAAGACATTTCTGCACGGTAGTATTTATTTTTATGGCATATTTAATAATCCATGCAAATAAAAAAAGAAAAAGAAAGGCTAAATTCAGCACACTGAGATAAATATATAAGGCTAAGCAGAATCAAAACCTTAGGAGTAGCTAGTAACTATGAATTGCCAAACAGAGCAATGATACTTGAGGTATAAGGAGTAAGATGACGGTGAATCTGATTTTAAACTCACACTGAGCAAAAAAATGATTTGCCCATAAGTAGTTGTCCATACTGTAGATATAAATCAAAATTATCCCAATCAAGTACTTCTAAAAGCTAGGTGTTTGTTCTCCAGGTCAGTAGGACAGATTTCAGCCCACTGTTTCATTTTCAGCGATTTGCAACAAAATAAAATGTCAAAGACTATCTTTCCTTGCAGGTAAATGTTGTCCTTGCTAATAAGAATGTTTTTATCAGGTGTAAGTATTTTTTTTTTTTTCTCTTAAAATGTAACCAAATGTTACATTTTTGTTACAATGTAACCAAATGTGGTTTAATGTAAGATTTTTCGGGGCAATTTACACCAACTTATAACTGTAAGCAAACTTACTGTCATCAGAAAGGAAGTATGTCATGGGTGGCTTTTGCAAATTACGAGAAATAAACTAGGATGATCAGCTATACAAATATACTCTACTAAAAAGAAATTTGTGACTGTTTGTGGCAGGAATTAATATAGCAGGAATTCAACATAAGTTCCCAATCTGACTGATACCAAACACCATGGCTTTTGGTGGGCCCAGATTTCACACTCAGCATTTGGCACCCGAATGATTGATTGGCACTCTATCAGCTACTGCCCATACAGATTTCACCCTGCCTCAGGTTCCGGGTCCTTTGGAGGAATTGCAGCAAACAGAAGACACGTTCCAAAAGCTATACCTTTAGTTTTTCAGGAGCAGTACAGTCACAACGATCAAAAAAGACATTAGTGAATAAACGTATTTTAATAATTGACACTATGGCTCTCCATAGATATTAATAGATGATAAGATACTCACTTTAATAAAGTGTTTCTGAGAAAGAGGAAGACCAAGCGGTAAGTTCTGGGAAAGGAAGTAAAGCTTGGCAAAGTCCTTTTTAATTTCTTTTTCAAAAAAGACGAGTTAAATAATAAATACATCTTTATTTTCTTTAGAATTAGGGATACTGCAAGCTTAGGCTGCAGCCTGCTAATCAGAATAGTGTGGCAAACAAACTTCTGAGAGGAAACTCAGCATATTTATGAATGGGATTATTGGTGTGGTTGTCTGCCGCAGCAGGGAAGGGATTCACTGCCCCCGGAGGCAACTTTCCAGTCCTGTGCCAACTCATATGGTTATTTAGATGCTCTAAAAAGTCTCTCCGAAGCCCTGCAGCTGCTCAGGGGAAAGGACTGATGTTTCAAATTTCTGTACTGCTCGTGGCCACAGGAAACGTCAGAGAATTTCGGGCTGATCAACGGTGGTATACGGTTTCTCTAGGTGTTTATTTACCCATTGGGATAACTCGAAGTCTGCAGATCGTTTACCAACACCGAGGCGGGTGCATCGGCTGCACGCTTCAGTGAGGGATGCCTTATAGCTTCCCGCGATGTAGCCGGTAGTTTTATTCCAGGAAGAGTTTGCAGAGCCAAGTGGACGGCTCCGGGTACCACGTCAAGGCAGGGGAGCGTGTACATGCACTAGTGCGAGAACAAAGGACATAACCCCCGGGCCGAGCGCGGGTCTGCCCCGCAGACGTGACGCAGCTCGACCCAGCCGCAGCGGGAAGCGGGGCAGTGGCCGCGCTTCTGGTCCTGAGAGGGATGGAGGCGGCTCTGTCACCGCGGCACCCGGCCAGAGGCAGAACCCCCGGCGGCGGCTTCCCGGCCTCAGGCGGGCCGTCTCCCGGCCCGGCAGGCACCGCCCGCCCGAAGGCAACCCAAAGATAAGACTCCGGCGAGAAGCCGACGGACGCTGCCGCCTGCATCCATCCTCCCGTTCCCATCCGCGGCTCGGCGGCGGGACGGGACACGCCGCCCCGTTCCGCTCTCCACGCTGCCTGTTGGGCCGGCCGCCTCTCCTCCCCTTCCCCACTCCCACCCTGCCTACCGCCGCCGGCCCCCCGCCTCCCCCACCCTCACCTCAGCCGCCCCACTCTGTCTGGCTCCCCCCGCTCTGTCTGGCGGCCCCCCCGTCCCCGCCGCGCTTCTCGCGAGAACTGGGGATGCCGCCGCCGCCGCCGCCGCCGCCGCGGAGGGGGAGACACTCGGGGGGAGCCAGTGACGTCGGGAGTTTTCCTGAAAGTCAATAACGAGCCCGGCGGAGGCGGCGGGAGGAGCCGAGAGCGGGGCCCGGGCGGCTCCGGGGTGAGTGCGCTGGGGGGAGCCGC
>JASSUY010022092.1:0-24583 GCA_032466535.1 Forpus xanthops
GAACTGCACACAATATTCCAAGTGAGGTCTCACGAGAGCAGAGTAGAGGGGCAGGATCACCTCCCTTGACCTGCTGGCCACACTTTGTTTGATGCAGCCCAGGACACGGTTGGCTTTCTGGGCTGCAAGCACACACTGCCGGCTTACGTTCATTTTCTCATTGATCAACACATCCAAGTCCTTCTCTTCAGAGCTGCTCTGAATCTCATCTCTGCCCAACCTGTAGCTGTGCCTAGGATTGCTCCGACCCAGGTGTAGGACCTTACACTTGTCATGGTTAAACTTCATGAGGTTGGCATCAGTCCACTTCACAAGTGTGTCAAGGTCACTCTGGATGACATTCCTTCCCTCCAGCATATCAACTGAATCACACAGCTTGGTGTCATCAGCAAACTTGCTGAGGATACACTCAATCCCACTGTCCATGTCACTGACAAAGATGTTGAACAAGACCAGTCCCAATACCGATCCCTGAGGGACGCCATTTGTTACAAGTCTACATGTGGCCATCCAGCCAGTTCTTTATCCACCGAGTGGTTCACCTATCAAATTGACGTCTCTCCAACTTTGAGACAAGGATGTCATATGAGATAGAGTCAAACGCTTTGCCCATCAACCACTTCAGAACATAGTTATTTTCTGAAAAAGTAAATTATTTAGCATGGTTGAATCTGGAGATACTTGCACTTCTACAGAGACTGAGCTATAGAAAGTTAGGTAGCAAAACTCATAGTTATTACAGTGTCAGTTGATTCAACCTGTCTTTTTACTTGATCTATGGGAAAGGACCCACACAAGAAGAGCGGTGGAAGGGAACAGTATTCTTGCTCCAGTAAGGGCTGTGTTAGTAAATTTTACAGGGGATATATAGTGCATGGTACATATTTACAGGGAGATGACTGTGAGTAATGCATGACTGCCATAACAACCTGCTGGTAAAATGTAGTGGTGACACTCCTCTGGAAAAGTCTTAGGCCTGTGGGAAAGACAGCTCTTCCTTCTCAACAGACACTATTTCTGTCCATTGTCTATTCCTTCTCAGAACCTTGAGGGAAGATCTGTGGCAACAGCAACTGAAAGGCATGGCAGCAAGATGCCTGAACAATTTGTCATGTCACAAAATACTTGAAACTTTGTTAATTATGCAGAGATTCCAACTGCTGCCAAGTGCTTTGTGTTTTCCTAAGTGTACGAGATGGAAAAAAGCTGCAAATTCTCTCGTGAAAATTCTCTGGCCTCAAAGCATGTCATTTCAAACTGATTGTTTCTCTCTTTCTCACTGTTAAAATAGGTGTCAGGCTTAATGTCAGGGTTTTTTTAACAGACTTGCTTGGTGTATTTAAGTGACAAACGTATATTCATTGCCCCTGTGTTAACTGGGCCATTATCAAAAGTCTGAGTTATTATTGGACAAGTATTTATACTACTGCTGACACAGGTAATTTCCTTCCATAATATTTTGTGTAGCGTATCAATATTCTCAGTAAGAGCTTGTCAAATAAAATCTTGTGTTTCATTTCCTGCATTCGCCTCCTCCTGAGCAGCATAGCTTTGATGAAGTATAGCACTCTTGCACCAATACAGATAGATGCTTGGATGCCTTTCAATGTCCCACTATGGTTGGGCTGTTTCTTTGCCATAGACTTTTCTTTTTCACAGACAGATTTTCTTCCTTTTAGCGTGCAATAAAAAGATGCAGAGATCCTCAGGCCACTAGATATTTTTCAGGTGCCTTTGTGGCAGTCACTTGGTTATGAAGGATAGCTTGAAGCTTTAAGCACCCTAGTGTTCTTAAGACACCCTGAGTTTTTACATGAATGTTCCTTTTTGGTAATGGCGAAACAGGAAAGGGGTGCCCAGAACTTGTAGGCTGCACTCCATCAGGCAGCATAGCTCTTGGCAGTCACAGTCCCTGTGTCTCCTTGTACGTTCTTTTGCCATAGTTGATGTTAATTCATGAATGTGAGGGCATCTGTATGCCAATCCAATTAACTGAACAATATGCTTTCACAAGCTGTTCTGCAATGCTTTGTTGTGAAACTGAGATGACTGTGTGCTGATGGAGCATGTGTTTAAATAGTTCTGTCCAGATATGAGGCAATAAACAGCTTGAAGTTTTATGGACAGATTAAAACCCTCTTTTGACGAATTTACAGCAGTGCTGTCTCCCTTTAATAGCTACTTTGGCCATTTGTGTTTGGTTTTGAGAGGACCACACAGCACAATCCCTCTCAGGCTGCACATGCTTAGCATCTCCACAGCAAGTGCTGGGCTTGCGCTAAGTGCAGAATGGCTGTACTGTGACAGTCAGTGGTGTGTCTTCAGTGTGTGGGGATACTTGTCTAATGGGGCAGGGATCAAAGGGAACACCGCCAGCGATGGAGCATTCACTACTTCCCTGGGTAACTCATTCCAGTGCCTGACCATCCCTGCAGTAAAGAATTTCTTCCTCAGATCCAGTCTAAACTTCCCCTGTTTAAGTCTGAACCCATTATCCCTTGTCCTATCACTGCAGTCTCTAATGAAAAGTCCCTCCCCAGCATCCCTATAGGCCCCCTTCAGATATTGAAAGGCTGCTATGAGGTCTCCACACTGGCTTCTCTTCCGCAGGCTGAACAGCCCCAACCTTCCCAGCCTGTCTTCATATGGGAGGTGCTCCAGTTCCATGATCATCTTCATGGCCCTTCTCTGGACTTGTTTCAACTGTTCCATTTTTTTGCCTAAGTAGCTCTTTAATTTGAGATATTTACCAAAGATTTCAGTCATTTCTTTTGAAAAGAAAAAGTGACTCTTTGGAGTTCTTTTCCAGTCACTTTGGTGTTCTGCTCTTATTTTATGGTGTTGATAATAAATTCATCCTGATAGCAGAATAACTAACTCTTATCAGCTGAATATAAAAAGGCCTTTTAGATTATCTAGTGTACCTTTTGTCAATATGATATTGTACTCTGGATGCATTCTAGATTATTACTTGGTTTTATGTTGTAGTATTACTTTACCCATGTGAATTTTCCACTTTCAGCACAGTAAATGCTCTTGAATCGTATTGAAATCATTGAGTCATAAAGGTGGGGACTGCTTTGTCAATGGGGAGTATTTTCTTCAATACTTCTTTCTGCTAAAACATTGTATTTGTTCTTCCTTTTGTGACTGCATTTCCCTTTTGCTTCTAAATATTTGTATTTCTAAGTTGGTCTTTTGTAATTTCACATGGTCCCACAATTCCTTAATGTGTATTTTCCAGGTGAATGGCAGTTTTTGCCTCTTGATTATTTTGCCATTTAATACTGTTGTACTAAGCTAAATTTTAGTATTTCCTCTAATGGCACTTTGCTGTGTCCCAGAAATGCAGTTGTCTGAACTGTAATACCACGAGGTTACTTTTGAGATTTTGTCCCATTACTGAATTCAAGAAATTCATAATTGCTTATTTAAAGCTTCCCTGTTATTCTCACATTCTCTATTGTGAGGAGTGAATTCAAAATGGTTTTCCTTCTGATTGAAGACTGTTTTATGGCTCATAAAGTTTTCTTCTTTGGCACTAAGTAACATCCATGTAACTTAAATATCAGGGGTTTACAACCATTTAAAATAACAGTTTGAAGCTTGCTAGTTAGAAAAAAGTGATGAGCAAATTGGATTGACTTGCATTTTACTTCAGAGATTTCATATTCATTCCAGCTACGATAGCATGTTCAGTCAGACATCATCACTTGATTGCCTAAAGACCCAGCTAAACAATCTGGAAACTGAAATCCTATCATCTCTGTTACATATTCAGTGATTGAATAACATGTACTTCCTGTGGTGTCTCAACTTTGTATTCATCTGACTTGGAAATGCAATTAATTGACTTCAATTGAATTCATCAAAGCATTCTTAGAAGGAGTTAATATGTGAGTTGTGCTACAAGTCTCTGAAATAATTACCTCAAATTTATTTTGTTAGCTCTGTCCTGCGGAGCCTGTGCCCCATCAGAATGGCCTCCTTGTTTGCCTCAGCTGTTGGCATTTATAGCAGCTAATTCCAAGAGGTCTGAAATTAGTTAATTATAGGAGGTTACATGTCTAGTGAGTGAGAACAGCTGTCTCTGTTTCAGTGAGCATTTTCTTCATAGATCAGTAGCAATGTACAATGCTCAGGACTTGAGACAATTGAATTATTATTCTCTTGAATCTAGGGGGGGGAGTGTAATACTGCAGCAGCTGATTGCATTAAAAGTGGCACCAGGCAATACAGCTGACTCCCGGGTTATGCAGTTACTTTCATCACATATATAAGTCGGAGTCATTAGCTTGGAAATGCCAACTGGAAGAGAAACTGTGGACTCTCGTAGAGCTGGGGCTCACAGTGTATGTTACCCGTCTTCATCATAACTAGTACCTTTATGTGTAGGTTTGGCAGAGAATTTGCAGTGTGGAGACTGAATTAGAGAATGAAGCTTGCACAGAGTTGTATTTCTAGTCCAAAAGATAATTTATTCAGGTCAAACATGAGAATTATGCTAGTCCGAGGCATTCTGGAAGAGCATACACAGCTCCTTATGCATAGCTATAGCTTCTTTTTTTTAATAGCTTTATCAAAAGCTAGTAAGTGCTGTATTTTTAGATTCATTTTTTATTTTTATTCATCTCTATTAATCATTTTTTTAAGGTAATAATCATTTATTGAGGCAGATAAGATTTTAGAACATAGATACATTTCAAAAAGAAAATATGCAAATGCATTTTCATTTCAAATGACTGCTCATGTTATTGTAAATGACTTGTTAAATTGTTAAAAAATATCCACATCAGCATGAACAATACAATGGTTCATTGCATTGCTAAAAATAGTTAAATCCTGTTGCTGCCAATGCATTTACCTGAGTTTGAGGTTGTAAGTTTCCTTATGAATAGCCAGTTAAATATTATGTGGCCAGCTATTTATAGTGCACTATGCATTATACAAACTGATAAATTAAACAGCTTAAAGGGCTCTCTAATGGGTTGCAACACTTGTGTTGTATAATTATGATGCAATGTACAATTATGTACAATCATGGTGTGAAAGCCTGGATCAATGGACAGCTTTTAAAATGCACCACAAGGGGAGTCTCATAATGTATTTTAATGTGTGATATGTTGACAGATCTTACCCTGAACCTTGGCATTCATAACTTTCCAGTTTTGTTTTAAATATTCTTGTTGTCCAGAACAAACTTTCTGTGCTTTGGCTGTTCTGTTACTGGCTAGAGCAAAGGCTGGGTACATCCTTTGTGCATGTTTGTGTCCCTCACTTTTTCCATTAGCTTAAAATAGTGACAAGTGGTCATGGTGGAGAACTGTGATTGGCTAAAAGAAATATTAAAAAATGCAGTACATAATGCTGCCAAGAATTCCTCCATAGAATCAAGATCAAGGCTTTTATAATTTCTGAATGGTCCTTTGGGAAAACGAAATTTCTGACTTAAAATTTTCTGTGTGTCCCATTGCTTCAGAATATTTTATTTCTGTAATGGTTTATATAACCTGGCCTATAGATCCCTGGCTCTAGCTCAACTTTTTCACACTTCGTGGAAAAGGATTAAGTAAATGGTGAGATTTGATACAATAAAGTAGCCTGAGGCTGTGTAATTATACACCTAAACAAAGTTTCTGTGTCTGTATATAACATCCTACTCTGTAGGTTATTAATGTGCAACCTGAGTTAGGTCCCCATTATTATTTCCATCCAGAAATTAATTCCATTCCTATCACCAATTCCAAAGGAATCATAAGCCTGAATTACACTCCCCATTGCTTACACTCATCAGGGAGGAACCTGGACTAAATCCAACAGACAGCATAATCTGTAAAACTTAACTGCTACACTGAGTTAGCACATAACCTTGAAAGTATATAGAGTTCTTCAAGACTCTCATCGTCTCCATCTATGCATCATAGTCACCTCAATGTCTTAGGACATTTTTCCTCTGTTTATGGCCAATCAGCACCAATATTCATCATCCTTCTTTGATCCATAAATCTTTATAATTTATTTCTGGTCTGGGTGGTGTCAGAAGTGAATTTTGTTTGTTCAGAATAGGGGCAGAAGTTGGACAATGGTTTTCCACTTGTTCTGATGGTCCTCAGGCTGCAATAAAAATTACTTTTCCTTTCTGGTAGCCCTAGCTGTCTGGCAGAGCAGAACCTCTGGAAAAATCAAGTGGAGGTGCTAACAGCGTTGCTGTTATTACAGTATACTGGAGATATGCCTAGAGCCAAGACCTAAGTGAGAGGCTGAATTTCACCCCATCTTCTTTATATCTTTCCTCTGCATGAAGTCTGTGCATGAGTTGCTTGATTTGGACCCTGGCACGTATCAGCAAGCTCTGTGCATGTGGAGAGCTTCAGCATCTGCAAGTGATTCTGCATTGCCCTCAGTTTAACCATCACCTGATTTTGACACTGCCTAAATCCACTCTAATAAGTCATTGCAATCTATCATCTTGAAGATTTGCTGTTATGCCCAATTCTACCCCATCGGTACATACAAAATTCTTCAACTATAAAGTCCGTTTGTGGGATTTATAACCACAGGCATAATAATAAGTAGCATGACCATAAAGACATGCTCTCAGAAATACAAGTCAAAGTCAAACTCCCACTACTGAACACTTCCGTTGTATGTACCTGCCTTTCTCTCAACAGAGTAGTTGGCTGTCCATTTTCAGCTTTCCTTGTTCTTCCACTGTAGAAGTGTTGGATAATGCTGAGCACAAACCAGTTATGATTACTTTACAGGAGGTAATGGCTGACTTAATGTAAAAATAATTGAAAAAAAGCTTAATCTGATCACTGAAAGTAGTAGTTATTAATAGAACAGTGGGAAGTAAACTGTATCTTTGAAAGTATAGCGTCTGCTCAGTGGAAAGAGAGGAGTTTTAAATTAATATACTCAGTAAAGGATTGCTGAATCACCATGGGTTTTATTTATTTTAAACCCCCAAAACTGTAGATTCATATATGCTTGTGATAAGAAACTGGGATTCCTAATGGGGTAGAGCAGATTCAGTCTTGATCCATGAATGGCACCAACACTATTTTGTATGGAAGAGTATTTGAACAGTCAATTGATTTTGTCGTATTTTTCATTTGTGAGAATATTCACGATCAACCCCTTCCATAACCTTGTCCAAATCTTAACGCTGAGATGATTTCTTACTTTAATTGCACAAATAATATTTGTTTCTTTTGATGCCTTTGCTGTAATATTACTGACTGCTGTGTCTGTCCTACCTCCTAAAAATGTAATTTGCCATTAATGGTGACTGGTTTTTGCTTGTTTTTTTTTAAGATACAAATTCAGGAATAGATTCATACCATTGGTAGTGATAGCAGTGGTGATAATAGTGACATAATACCTTCCTTTTACTGTTCAGCTTGCACACGTCTGTTTGTTACTGCTTGTTAATACCCTCAGCAACTCCCCACTGGAAACAATCCCTCCTCTTTAACTGTCACCATTCACATCCCTGAATAACTTTGAGTCTGCCAAGACATTCCTCAACCTTTGCCATGTCATAAATATTTATTTTTTCCAGCCTGGAATTTTGGAGAGGTCCTGCAAAAGTTGTGCACCCAATCCCATGAGTTTCCAGGGTAACTGAATGCTCGTCTCCCTCTTGCTCCTTTGAAAATCCCAATTTTCATCTTTTTCTTTGCAAGCCGTTCACTCCTACTGCTTATTCAGTTCCATGTGCATTTGGCTCAAATTTTTTACATCGTTAACTTGAAAGAGTAAGTCCAGAAAATCAATTATAAAACTAAATTGACTTCTCAACTGACGTAAAGAGAAATTCAACAAATGGCATTACAGGATATTAGTTACAGTTTGCCGACTTTGAATTTTTTGCATGTTTCCCATGTACTCAGCTTGATTAAATTAACATATTTTCTACAGAGATTCTTTATTATTCAGAACTAGTAAAAGTGGGCAGCTTATCAGATCAGCTCTGACTTCTGAACAACATGGCTCATCAGTACAGTGAAGATTATAGCTTCAGAGCTGCAGTAAAGCAGTCACTTCTTTGTATCCTGGCAAACACCAGATAGATTTTATCTGTTAGATTGGTCTGCTACCCACCAGGAGGACAACTGAGTGGGAAAATGGTCCTGACCACCAGG
Organism: Forpus xanthops; assembly: GCA_032466535.1. Lineage (NCBI taxonomy): Eukaryota > Metazoa > Chordata > Aves > Psittaciformes > Psittacidae > Forpus > Forpus xanthops. Next base: position 8,148 of record JASSUY010022092.1, read on the forward strand.
AAATTTTCGGGAGGGGGGAGGGGGGGCTGTATGACAGCATGTGCAGCACTGAGCTGCATCAATGCGCTGTAATCAAGCCCAGCAGGATACATGCTAGATGGGTGCATGCTATTTTATTTAAAGAAGCTTCTTATCTACAAATGAGACATATTTTCTCTCTATAGGTTTATATTTTGAAGGGAGCAAAAGCAGGTATTTCTGAGATGGCACAGACTCAGCTTCTGTCACAGCATTTATTGATTTTTTTTCCCTTTGGTGACATAATGCAGAGAAACATTAATTAGGAGTAGCTACTGAGATACCTTCTTTGATTTTCTTTTATTTGTTTTGTTTTATTGGCAAATCATTTAAGTTATTAGTGTTAGTTGTGAGGACGGCAATCAGATTAGTTGTGGAAAAGGCAGCAAACTATTGGTAAACACTTATCATAGGTTTAATTTTCAGATGATTAAGAACAATCGATTATTTTAGATGACTGTGGATATTCAAATAAGTTTAACATTTAAAATTGTTTGACAAGGTCTGTATCAGCAATAAGGACATAATAGAATTTCCTTCACACTGTGTAAGTATGAGGAATATTGTCCCTGAACAATATTTTAAAACCAGGCCAGAATTTTTTCCTATTTTTCCTGATATTCATTCTGTTTAGTTATGCTATCATCTTTGCAGCTAATTCAGTTTTTTGCAGTCTGAGCTACAGATTTGTGCTGTAATGTCATTGCATTTCTCTTTAATATCCACAATATAGGAATTACCCATGCTTTATCCATATAGGGTTCAGTGTTAGCAGTCAGTTGCATGATAATAAGCCTGTGGTTTTGAAATGTTAGTTATTTTTTTGCAATTAAAACACTCTAGAAGAAAAATCGTGTTTTAAATTCCCAAGCATTTATGAAAATGCATGGAGTTTTGTTTTGTTTTGTTGTGGTTTTGTTTGTTTGTGGGGTTTTGTTTGTTTTGTTTTGTTTTATTTTCTGTTCCTGAGTGGACTTTAGTCCTAATTAGAGACCATTAGGAATTAAGTAGGTTCTCTTCTTCAGTAAATGGCTGTGAATACCTTTAATAGGGATTTATTTCCATTAGGTTAGCTGTGACCACTACCACAGGTCCATTCCCCTTGTACTGGATTGCAGGGAAATGTCTCAGCAGGTCAGCTCCCCTGCACTTGGGGCTGCTTTTCTGTCCCAGCCTCACAGTCAAAATGGCTATTACACACTCCCATAATCACCCTGGCTTCAGAATAAGCTTATTTTGATGTTTTTGTGATTTTGTTAAATGATTTTGTTAAATAGCAATCCTTAATGTTCTTCACCTCAGCCTTGCCCTGTGTCACAGGCATTTATTTAATCATGGTGCTGTGACTCCTTCCTCCTGAACTAATTCCCTTTGGCCTGAGACATGAATGCAACAGGCAGGGTTAGGGCACCAGCAGTGGAACCACATTCCTCATGGCCCAGCCAGTTCTTATGCTATAGCCCTAAATTAAGTACACCAAGGGAAATAACTAAGAAACATGTAAGCGGAGCCAGGTAACACCTTTGTGTGTCATCCAAAGAGAACAGCTCTCATGCTGGCAGAGGCATGTTAACCAGAAGGCTGCAGGAGGAGATCTGTAGGGGTGAGCAGATGCTTCCTTCTACCATAAAGGAAGCACTTCTTATAATGCTGAAAGTATTTGGTCACTATTGCCAAGTCTGCAGTGAAATGGAAAGCAAAACAGCCCCGTGTCACAATGCTAACAATAAGGATAGAGGGCTGCTAAAACATGCCTATGTTGTACAAATACAAAGGAAAACCTGCCTCTGTTGGTTCATATTAGGCTGGAGGAGCCAGCTAAAAAGAACATTATGAAATTCAGTAAGGACAAGTGTAAGGTCTTGCACCTGGGTAGGCACTATTAAAGAGTGCATCACAGCCTGGGGTCTACTTGGCTGGGGAAGAGCTCTGTGGAAAAGGACCTGGGGGTCCAAGTGGACAACAAGCTCAGTAAGAGTGAACAGTGTGCAGCTGCAGCCAAGAAGGCCAACATCAACAAGCAGGGATAAAGATGTCATTATCCCACTGTACTCAACGCTTGTCAAGCCATACTTGGAATCCTGTGTTTAGCTTTAGTCCCCACTATACAAAAGTGATGTGGGCAGGCTGGAGAGGATTCAGAGAAGGGCCATGAAGATGATCAAACATGAATTCTGCCATATGAGGAAAGGCTGAGGGAGCTGAGCTTGCTCAGCCTAGAGGAAACAAGGCACAGGGGAGACCTTATCACCATGTTCTGGCATTTGAAGGATGGCTACAAAAATGGAATCACCTGGAAAAGAAAAGGAGTAATGGGAACAAGTTACTCTCAGGAGATTCCAAGTGGACACAAAAGAAACTTTCTTACAATGAGTACAATCAGCCATTGGAATAATCTTTCCCAGGAAAGTGGTGGATTCTCCAGTGTTGAACACTTTTAAGATCTGGCTGGACAGTGTGCTGGGACAGCTAGTTTAGGCTGTGCTTTTGCCAAGAAAGATTGGACCAGATGTTCCTTGGTGTCCCTTCCAACCTGGTATTCTTATGATTCTATGATGTTCACATGAAAATGTAAACAAGCAAATCCTGGTCAGTTGGTCATCAGTATTTGTATCACATACTTTGAAAAGTCACCCTGTCTTGTTGTCAGCATTATAAATGACAGGCGATCACAAATGTCCTTTCTAGAAATGAAAGCTTTGCTGTAACATCAGTTATTACTTAAAATATATTAATTATACCAGAAATCCTGTCTATTATTCAGTACTATGCAATCTGCCTAACCCTAATGCCTTGGAAAGAGGTGGAAAGTAGAGCACAGCAAAACGGCACAGTCTTTAGCCTATTGTCCACAAGGATCCTTATAAGAAAGTATAGAAATAGTATAAGAGTAAAATAGCAAATCAGGGTAAAAAAATATGACTTTTTATAATATTGGATTTTTGCCTTTGAACTACATTTCCTTCATATGCCTTTAAGTATCTTTAGAATGGAAGTGTGATGATAGTGCACCTTGATATGGCCACGAATAAGCATGTAACAACCCCAGCTGGTCAGTGTCTGTATGATTTACTAAGTTCTCTTGTACTGTCTATCACTTTTGTGTATAGGTGTGTGATCCGAATATTATGCAAATCCGAACTAGACAAGTGCTAAGGTCTTCTGTCAGTGCAAAGACCTGCCCTGAAGATTCACAAATGAAGCCATGTATTCTGAACCAAAATTGCTTCCAATATCAATACAATCTAACAGGTAGGAAGATACTTTACAATATACTCTTTGTGGGAAGTGACACCAACTGCAATGTATATTAAATTGATATTCTGCCTTTCCAAATATCTTTCCATAAAAGATTCACCTCCTTAAAGGCTTTCTCCAATTGTGTTTTTAGTTGTTTGTTTGTGATGCTGGTTAAAACCTTCACATTAAAGAGCTACATGTAGACATCACTGATCTCAGGAAAGTTAATTACATGCCTAGGCCTAGGTTTGTACAGGTTAGTAGGCAGTGCATATTTTTTGCATTTAAGTTGTCATTGCAGGTACATTGGAAATAAAACAGGTTAAATGGAACTTATTTTTGATGGGTTATCAACAGAATGAATTACAAAATTCCAATTAAAAGGTTATAATCTGAGTTTGAAGTCAAACAAGTCTGGTTTGAAGGCAATATTTGTTATATGAGTGGGTGTAGGATATTCAGAGCAAAATGCATTATTTAGGACCTTAGAAGCAGTTAGATCTGTTGCAAACAGAGTAACAAAAACAGGGAGAAACTTTTGCTTTGACCAACTGGGATAAATGAGAAGGGCAGAGAGAGAAGAGATCTAAGAGGAGCTTGGGGCTGTGGGAAGGGACAGCAAAGCAGGATAAAATACCTGACTATAAACTCAGCCTGTTTGAATAAAAGGCCCAGGAACACACAGGCAGCAGGACGATGCCTTTTTTATTGTCACATTTCAGAGATGCAGAGCAGTTACGTGTTCATGTTTATCAGAGGTGGAAGACACAAAGTAATAGGTTTTCTTCTCATGCTTCCTGTTTATTGGTGGTGTATTGAAATTTTAGTTGTTTGTGTCTTGTTTTTTATTTATTTTAAGTGGTGTTTTAAGGCTTATTTGAGTTTAGTTGTATTCTGACTATCATAATTTTAGGCAAGTAATAAGATACAGAGTTTCTTCCACTAGAAATACTGTTTTTATTTCATGAGTGTTAGAGTTTAGTTTTAAATAATGGAAAGTTTTGCCTTGAGACAAGGAATAGGCTAAACCACAGAAACATTCCCAGCTACATTATCAAAGTGAAATTTTACTTCAGACTTGTAAATTCGCCAACTGAACTAATACGCTTTATCAGTGTTTATCAGTTTTCTGTGCATTCTGATGTACTGGTTTTGTTAAGGGGATATCTGAGTGCAAAATGAGTGGTTCCCCTCAGAGACTTGCTCAGTTTTTGAAAGCAGCTTTCTTTTGTGTGATTTGTTCTTTGGTTTGGGAGGCACTGCTGTCAGCAAAAGTTGCCCACAGGTTGAGTGAAAATATGAAAAGCAGGGCAGCCGTGACCTGCAGCACTGCATCCTTTGCTCTGTGTCCACAGGCTGGAGTGGGTGCCAGCTGGATGCCAACGCTACCTGCGGGTATGGAGAGCGCCGCCGCCTCCTGAGCTGCAGGCGCAGCGATGGGGCCACCGTCAGCATGCAGCTCTGCCAGCAGGTGAGGACACCACACACGTGTGTGGGGCAGGGAAACACTCAGAGGTTCATTTTGTTTCCAGAAAGCTGGTGCCTTCTGACCCACACCAAGACATCACCTATAAACAGTGGAGAAGTTGTGTTCAGTGATAGGAACACAGCAGTTGGGTGCTTTGATGCTGGGATGTTAGTGGGTGGTATCGCTCCTTGACTGAAATGCATGAGGCAGGGCTACCAATCCTGACCATCCCAGTGGCTCTGACAAAGCTGGTGGCCAGGGAGATTTTGCTCTACTAGAAGTTTGTGATTGTCCTTTCATCATAAGACCCAAACACTGAGAAACTCTTAGATGCAAAATGCTTCAACAGTGAAACTGCTTTCACTGACTGCACTCTGGGAAAAACACCCTGTAAACTCTGATGTTGCACCAGAGTTGCTGCCAATTTTCATTGTCTTGACTTGGTGCCCGGCTGTGGCAGGAGGTGGCTGGGGGACCCAATGTGGCTGACAGTTGTATTTCCTTGTTATCTCACAGCTTCATCTGGAGAAACCAGTGCAGACAAGTAGTCGGTGCGTGGTGGGGTGCACAGTGGACTGCCAGCTCTCAGCGTGGTCAGCCTGGTCGCAGTGCTCCCATACATGTGGCACTGGTGGTGAGTCCCCTCCTGTCTCATTTCCCCCCATCTACCTCAGCAAAGTCACGCAGATGGGACCTCCAGCCCCAGGAGGGCCCCGAGCAGGGGGGGCAGAGTGCAGGGATGGCACCAGGGTCATGAAGTTTGCAGGTTTTTTGACAAAGCAAGCTATTTTTAAAGTTGTCTGAAGTGAAAAATGCAACTTAGGAAACAAGTAGACAGGTGTCCGGAAAGTTATTTTATTAATTAATTTAGACTCTCAGAATTCAGTCCTGGGAAACATTAACCCTTGGGACAGGAGGAGTATGTAAAGCTGGGAAGAGTTACAGGATTCTTAAGAAACAGGTAAACATAATTACATCCCATTGAAGAAAACCCACTAAGTCTACTTTTCATCATTTATTATATGCCCCTGTCTCCATCTTGTACCCACAAGTCCCTTAATAGTTGTATGACTCCAGTAACTTCAGCGAGGTTTTCTAAAGCCAGTAATGCTGACCACCATACAAAAAAGTGAAAGGGTTAGGACTTTTTTTAACTTTATGTGATTTAAAAACCCATTTCAGTATTGACATGAGGGAATGCATTGAAAGTCTTATTCAAAATAAGCTTGTGACATTATTTCCCAGGCTTCTGATGTGCAGCAAATGTACAGCTAATGGTCTTTAAGATTCAAGAGCCATAATGTATATTTGAATCAAATTCACTTAAGGTTAAAAAGAAAAAAGCTCTTAACTTCCATAAAGTGATTCCTTCAGATGGATTTCAGAGATCAAAGCAAAGTACAGAAAAAGCTTAATATTTAGATTAGTGGTGTTCTTTCTTTGCTGAGCTTTTAGCCCTCTTGTAAAGCAGTGCTTTCTTAACAGAAATTAATAATTCATGGACAGTGTTTTGACAACACCACACTAGGAATACTATTAATTCCAAATTTTCTCCCCCCCCCCCCCAATCTGTTTTGGAGTGTTAATGTTCATATTGCAGTATGGACTTAATTCTTTGAGTGTTCAAACACTTACTAAAATGAACAGAGCTGTATGTGCATAAGCAGGCTGTGACTTCTTTATAGCTCTTAGCATGCTTGCTATGTATAATGCCTGAAGGTTGGTTATTTTTGTCCTGAGTTCTTACATTGCATAGTTTGCAGAAGGATGTACTCAAGTAAAAGTACACCTTGTATTTGCCTTCGATCCTCAAATGCTTATGCAAATCCTAAAGACCAGTTAAAGGGCTGATGGTTGCCAATACATGCAAGGAGCAGTTACTTCATGGCCTAAGTCAGAACTGGGCTTCTGAAGAGGAAAACTGAAAACATCTTTGCCTTGCTGAAGCAGGCCAGTGATTGTCATGGCTGTAGATGCCAAATCTCATTAAGCCTAGTTGAATCACAGAGTCAAGCCCAAGCTAAGCTCAGTCTATGGGTCATCTTCTGTTCCTCAAAGTTTGTGACTTTGTTACACTGCTAGCAAGAAAGCTGGTTCATACAGTTCACTCCATAGATATATAGGATTTAAAAGCTGGAGGTACTGTTTTCTGAACCTATGGTAGCTAAGCAGCTAACAAAGCTGCCTTAAAAATCACATCATAAAGAAATCAAGTTTTGTTCAGTACTTGTTTATCATTTGAATACTTTTGCAGGGACACAAGAGTCTTTTGAATCTCAGCCCAAAGCAGGAGTGTCAATGAAACAAAATTACTTTACATCCGGGTTATTCCAAGCACATGGTATATTTTAAAGCAGCCCCAGTCCTGATTTGAGTTTTCCTGCAGCAGCTAACAAGCATGGAACTACACTGATCTCAAACATCCATGATGGAGGGACCTTAGCACCACTCTTGTGACCATGGCCTTTGTATAGTTCCAACAGCAGAAGCACCGTCATTTCAACTTCTTAATTGAGTTCTATTTGGTTGTAAATACTACTTGATGTTATTAACAGAAAAGACATTAATTATGTACTCGTCTGTAGGTGGTACTTAAAAGATTAATACAGTTAAGGTTTCCTACCAGAAGATGCATAGACTGCAATACCTTGGATATCATCATGAGTTTCTTACAGGCATTTGTAAGAATAGGATGAAGCCTCAAATTAGACAAGGAACAACAAAAGATGACAATAAAATGAGCTGTGGGAATCAGTAAACACTGATTCAGCTTCCCATTGCCAAATAAGTAATTGCCCACTATTTGATAAAGCTAAGATATAGGACTTAGGTGCATGGTTCTCAGAAGTAATTCACAGCAAATCAGTTGTACACACTGTTATTGGGTCTGCTCACAATAATATGCTGCTTTTCTGACTTTTCTTGGAGAGCGTGTGAAGGGCCTACTGAAGTGCCATAAATGATTTCAAATAGAAACATAATTTAAATATCATTCAGATCCAAATTTAGTGTTGCAGGATTTATGTTTTCCTGTGTTTCTTACCTCAAGCATTGTTACCAGTATTTTTATTCTGTCCATCTCTTCCAATAACTGTTTTCTGTGTTATATTTTAATGGATGGTAGCTCTCTTGCTCAGGTTTTATTTTATGGAACATTGCATTTAAACCTGAAGTGGTGTGTATGTGGCACTGACAGCTAATATGGCTCTGGTGCACAGCAGCCAAAGGCAAATATATTGATTTTTATAAATGATGATGAGTAAAGTAGATCTCTCTTTCCTGCCTGCACTGAGCCTACAGAGATGTATAACTGATACTTGCCTGTTGCAGCTGTAGTTCTGGGTAACTGGTTCAGGATTCTGGTTAGGGCTTTAGGCTGATGTTGGGTTATATATTAGGGTTCCTCGTATCAGTTGCTGTACTACTATGAAAAGTTGTGTAGTAATGAATGGTCCTCCCACGGCCTGAAACAAAGTTGCTGGAAAGATGTTTGGTAAGGATAATCCCCAGCAATTTTTATTTCTTTTATTAAGGCAAATAAATGCATAAGGATCCTGAATTTTTCTATGTAAACATTTTCCAATCCCATAGAATTTCTCCTCTGTTGTCTAACAGGAGTGCTAAATAGTATAAACCCACCTAAACCCATGCTTTGCCTCTTACAAAGCTGACTTCATCAGATAAATTATGGGATTTAACTGCTTTACCCAGGGCTGAAAACACTACCATGCTTTGCTCAGGCCTCAGTGCTCAGCAGAGACCATTGTGGGTTGCAGAGATGTGCATCCCAACTCCAGACTGACCCATGTGACAGAAACGAGGAGGACAAAGGTGTGCACAACTAAAAAATTTTGTGCTTATATTTTTCACTGATTCATTACCGATTTGGAGAAACATCTTTGGGTTTGGCTTCTGAAGAGGAAATTTTTGTGACTTTCACTTGCTACTCAAACTTGACAAGCTCCAATCTGATGGTGCTGGGACACACTGATGGAAGAAGGGCCACCAAAATGTCTCTTTGAGCTGTGGCTGCCCCAGTGCTTGCCAGAGGGGCTGGCAGTGAGAAGCAAATGAAAAGCTCCCTTTATCACCAGTCCCATTCTTTTATGACTTGATCAAGCCTGACCTCCAAGGCTTTATTTAAGTAACTTGATCTCTGCTCTAGACTTTGCAGCTGCCTGATAGGGCCATGTTTTATATGCTGTGCTTATGCTCATCAAACCCATAACGATGTGCCAGTAATTTCAGTGGGATGAACTCTAGCAGGAATTTAAGTTGTCGTGGTTTCTGCTACAACACATCACTTTGTGGGAATAAAATTCAAAGAATTACAAGAATTTTTTTTGGGTGAAAATCTTATTCTTCTGATTTCAGAATATGATCCTGTGTTTCTGAGATGAAAATTCAGCAGCTGATGCAAACCAGAGTTTTAAGTAACCAGCATTAACAACACTAGCCTCTTTTTTGTTTTTGTTTGTTTTTCTCCTTTCAAAACTAATGACAAATTTGAGGCTATGAAGAAACTTATTTGCGATTGTCATGGTTTAAATCCAGCTGGTAAGTCAGAGCCAAGTAGCCACTCGCTCTCTCCCCCACTTTTTCCTCCCCCCACTCCCGGAGGGATGGGGAGAATTGAACGAATTTAACTCCCATGGTTTGAGATAAGAACAGTCGATAACTGAGTTATAATACAAACCCACTGCTGCTGCCACCAATAATAATACAATGATAAGGGAAATAACAAGGGAAGAGAATACAACTGCTCACCAACCACTGACTGATACCCAGCCTGACCGAGCAGTGATCTAACTCTTCCAGGTAACTGCCCCCAGTTTATATAGTGGGCATGATGTGCTGTGGTATGGAATACCTCTTTGGCTAGTTTGGGTCAGATGTTCTGTCTTCTTCTCCCGGCATACTCTCCTCCCTGGCAGAGCATGAGACTCAGAAAGTCCTTGGTCAGAGTAAACATTACTGAGCAGCAACTAAAAACATTGATGTCATCAGCATTCTTCCCAAGCCAAAAGTCAAAAACACAGCACTGTACCAGTTACTGAGAAGGAGAAAAATGGCTGCTACTGCTGAACCCAGGACAACAATTTTCAGCACACTTTTTTGACTTAATTTTAGTATCATTCAACTCTGCAGAGCAGAGAAACCAGGGCTGCGGCAAATTCATTGGGAAATCAAATTAAAAGTCACTGGGAAATAAAGAAAGAACTAGGATTGCTTTGAGTCTTCCAGAGATTGTATTGGAAGCAAATTATTTTCAGATGCACTGAGATTCTTCTTGTTCTCCATAGGCAGCATAAGATAAGGTATTTAAAAAATAAAACTAGGGAGATTTTCTGCTGCTTGAGTAACCGCACACCTAGATAATGTTTGTGGAATGACAAAAAAATCACAAAGCTTTAAGAAACTCACTGCAGTGACTGTGCAAAGAAAGATTTCAATGAATTTTCTTTCTTCATTGATTTATTCACAGTATAAAAAGAAAGTAATAGACTAAATGAGTCAAGCACCAGCAGACCAGTGTGAATGTAGTGAGTTTAAATGGTTTGGATAACCAACTGTAGGAAAATAGAATGTAAATAAATACAGAATGGTTGTTAATTCCTCTTAAAAGGGAAATTGTGTTTTCTATTCAGTGATCTTCCCATTTTCATTTTGCTAGACAGTTGTTAAACAGAGTGTATGAAAGGAAATTATTTCTTTAATTAAAATAGCTTGATGAATGCTTCAGGCTTTCAAGTCCCTGCTAATGAAATCAGATCTTTTAACCTTAGGAGAGTCCCTTTCCCATAGCCGCATTTTTGGGAACTTGTGCCTGGCAGGGCTGCGAAGCTCCATGCCCTTTTTGTGGTGAGCTGCCACAGAAAAAAAAACACAACCCAAAACCCCACAGCCTTGGGCTTCTCACCATTTCCCAAAGAGCCTTTTCCATTGCTTACAAATTCTCAGCGTTGAGAATTAAGAAGAATCTAGCAAATTGGGCCCATTGCTGGAGAGAAAGAAACTGCTACTTTTGGCCTGTTGGGCAGCAGGGAGCTGCAGTATGCCAGCAGCAGGCTGGGGGATTTTTCTTCCCTTGCTCTGACTCCCAGTGAACAGCAGGAGTTTCTTACCTTTCCTCCCAGCTGGTGCGATTTTTTCTACATCTTAATGTATCTGATTCTGTGATGGCTGAGTGCACAGTCATGTGGATAAGAGCTTTTATCATCACTTCTGTTACAAACTCCCCAGGTCCAGGGGATTAAAATTGGAAAAGGAATAAGTCTTAAAATTGGTTTAAATGGGTTTAAAAATGGAATTCAATGGGTCAGAGCAAGGGAGCAGCATTGGAATGGTAAGAGAGCTTGCTGAGTTATCCATCAGTAGCTTTTTCAGGTGTGTCTGCTTTGAATTTTTACTTGCTAAAATGTTTTTGGAAACCTTGCTCCATAGACAGTCATGATGGCAGTTATTAGAGATGCACCTTAAACCCAGCTGCAGTATCATTAATTCAAAAGTGAATGCATAAATAGCTGGGGGAAAGATCTGGGTGGATACTGCAGCCTCCCCACTCCACAAGCTTGTTTGATCCCCACCCCACAGACTCTTCTGTGCTTCCAATTGCATTGCAGCTAAACAACTTCAAGCCAAATGGGAGAGCTCCACCTCAGTGAGTTAGCAATTACTGCTTGCCTCTGTCCTGTTGCATGTGTGTGCCTTGTTACCCAGACCTTTTATTTACTTTTTAACTGCCTCTCAAATCCATGCCTGTCAAAAGTCAAGGCAGAAATTTTATTCTCTGCAGAATCTTCTGCATCCCATTGCATAAGGACTTTTTATTTTTTCACCTTTCTTTTTAATTGGAGCTGTGTTCTAATTGAAACATTTTGAGTGAAAACGGTCCTCAATGTAAATGGATGGCGAAGGAGACGGAAATGGAATTGCTGTAACTTTAATGAATATATTCAGTTTTATTATTTCAAAGGTAGGAACATAATTGCTTTTTCTATTCAGTGGCTGCAGAAGTTTTCACCAATAATAAATAGGATTTTAATGGGAATGGTAGAAGTGGTTATGGACAGTAATAGCCACTACGATGTTTTCAGTTTTCAAATTAGCTGCATATAATTGGTCATAGAAAGAAAATTTCTTTTGTTAAAGATCTCTGGAAACATAATGTTAGAAATGATGCTGCTATTGGAAGTATTGTCATATTTAATAATAGGGTTTAGTCAAATATTTTAATGTGTTGCATAAACAAGTAATATATTTGGAAAACGTACAAAACTGTGTTTTGGAAAACTGAATTTTAAAACTGCGTTTGAAAATGTCAGTGACTGCATCACTTGGACTTAGCAATTGCATCCATATTATCCAAATAGTCTTCCCAATTAATTGCCATTTTAACAGATTTTACTAGTGGAAAATGAACTAAGAATACCGATAAATCACTAAATCTGCCTTTTGTTCTTCCTCCGGGTCTCCTTCACCATGTCCTGTCTTCTTCCCTTGCCTAGGCCAGATGGTGCGTGGACGCTCAGTGGTCCTGCAGGCAGAGGGGGAGGGCAGACCTTGCCCGGAGCAACTCACCCAGCACAGGAGCTGCCCGGTGAAGCCTTGCTACAGCTGGCTGCTTGGCCCATGGTCTCCCTGCAGAGTCCAGGTATGGCTTTCTCCTCCACTTTGGGTTTCCTGCTGCCAGGTTCAACAACAAAATCATCATTACATGGCACAATCGATTGAGGCCACTGTTTATGGGTGTTGTGGTTTAAGCCACTATAACTCACCCAGTTTGCTCACTCACTCCCCCCTCTTTCTTCCCCCTAGCTCCCAGGGGGTATGAGGAGGAGAATCGAAAGTATGCAACTCCCACAGGTTGAGATAAGAACAGTTTAGTAGCTAAGGTATAACACAAATCACTAATGCTACCACCAATAATAACAATGACAAGGGAAATAACAAGGGAAGAGAATACAACTGCTCACCACCTGATACCAAGCCTGACCCAGCTGCAAAACACCTCCTTCTGGGTCTCTGCCCTCCGTTTTTACATCCTGGGCATGACGTGCTGTGGTATGGAATATTTCTTTGATCAGTTTGGGTCAGCTATCCTGTTTCTGCTTCCTCCAGGCTTCCTCACAGCTTCTCCTCCTCCCTGGCAAAGCATGAGACTCAAAAAGTCCTTGGTCAGACTAAAGCATTACCAAGCAGTAGCTGAAAACCCTGGTGTTATCAGTGCTGTTCCCAGGCTGAAAGTCAAAACCATAGCACTGCACCAGCCGCCAAGAAGGAGGAAAAAAGACTGCCACTGCTGAACTCAGAACAATGGGTCAGAGGTGTCTCTGTGGGCACTGAAGGTGCTGGTAAGATCTGTCAGAAAGCAGGGGAACTTCAGGAGTGGTAAAACTCTGCACCTCATCTTCTAGCTATCAGCAGTGATTTATAGCAATACAGGTTCAAGAACCATGAGCTTATAGAGGTATTAAAGGAGATTTATGGAGTAAATGTGCTTGAGTGAGCATAGTCATGGTGACCTATAATTTAATTATATAAAATAACTCTAACAAGAAAATAGATGCACTAGATTTCAAGAGAGCTTAGCCTATTTTATCTTCATTGTTTTTTTTTTTTTAAGTACTGTAGAGCCGGTCTTTCCCCACAAGGTCTTCAGTACAATACCATGAGTTACTATATGCAATGCTGTTTTGTACTTTCTCTTTAGGCTGGCTATCTTTTTAATGATCTAAGAATGGCTGGATTCAGTTGCAATGTGTTTTAGCTACACTCGGCACCCCTGCTTGGCACTGGAGCAGTCATTTTTTCACTGCCAGTGATTTGCATCAATCTTGAATTGACTTTTTCTTCCTCTCTGTGCTTCTTCTTTTACCCTTATCTGTTTGATCGCATTTCCAATATTAAAACATATTAGTCAGTAACCAAATTTAAGCAGAGGTGAATCCTTCACAGTGAGGTTTTTCAGGTGAAGTCCACTTGGGCTGCTTAAAGCTGGCTTTGCTGAGGCGGTGATGGAAGAAGGATGATTGGGGCAGAAAAGTGCCCTGCCTGAAGCCAAGGAACAGGACTTGTGCACAGATCTGTGGCTTATTGTCCACATTATACCATGTAGGACATTGAAGCCAATAACATACAGAGACACATCCCATGTGTTTTCTGCTCTGCCTTCTGTGTACGTGGTTTCTAGGTGCAGTTGATGGATGTGTAGTGAATGCTGCAGGTGGCAGAATAGATACCCAGAACTTTCCCAAGTTTTCACAAATGAAATCAGGAGCATGACAGTCTTTAGACAGTCGAAGATCAGAGAAACAGAAATATATTTATATTTTACATAACAAAGAACAACTCATTGCAGCTAGGGATATGAATATAGTCCTTGTATGTACTGCACTCTATTAATTTATGTATAACATAAATGTAACAAAATTATGACATCACCTGATGTCCAGCTAACATAAGCAAATTCTGTTAAACATTAGTGAAGATACCTTCAACCATAGGAGCTAATGTAGCTGATAAAAGAATTAGTAGGGAAGCTGAATTAAAGCCTTGACATACTCCAGATAGATAACACATCATGCAAATTAAAAGTCTGCACATCCAGAACCCAGTTAAATTTCAGCTCAGAGCAAGTAATCACAGCCTTCCCTAACCCAGATATCATCCTGTGCATTCAGCGAAGGTAGAGCCTGTGTCTCTCCTTAAATTACTGTGATGTAGTTTCTCTGCCCTTTGCTTTGTTTTGGAGAGGAGCCATTTTATTCAGGTTCGCTTCTCTTTAATGAGGTGCTTAGGAATTAAATGTAGTTCATAAATACAGGGTGATTTATTCCTGTGCTGTACTGGAAAAGAAGCTTAAGCTTTCGGAAGCCCTGTTCTCAAGGATGCTTTGTGAAATAAGGTAAATGCATACTATAGTAAGGCCAAAATTGATACTGAGAAAGTGTCATCCTGTAATAATATAAACAGGACAGGCAATTATGGAGCTAAAATATTTTTTCTTGTATTATGAGATAGCAGACTGTCTTAATTGTAGAAGGACTATTTTATACCAAATTGACTTCATGTGAATAATTAGAGGTGTCTGCATGTTTAGGAACAGAGCCTGCTAAGTGTTCTGTGTTTCTGATTTTCCCAGTACAGGAATCAGTGCATTGTTCTCCAGGTAATTACCATGTCACAGGCACACTTCTAGTGGGCCTGGGACATTTCTGCTGTATTCAAAGGGATGCACAACTTGGGAAGTAGTCAAAGCAGCTAACCTTAAAGGGTTACATAAAATTAACCATTTTCATACGAGAGTTGAAGTGGTTTACCCTGATTAGGTTTAAAAAAAAAATTAAATCAGCAGTGTCTGACACTGTTCTCAATTTTTCTATTAAAGGAATATAAGTAGCTAGACATTATCAAGCACTTACTGCCTAACGTTCCTAAGAAGACTAAGAATGTAGTCCTTCCTTTGTAATGATTTGAAAGCACTCCCTTAAATGTGGTCACACACCACTTCTTCATTAGAGAAAACTTTTACCTGATTAAATGCTCATCAAGCCATGAAAACATTGCTCAATCAACTCTTTACCTAAAAGACTTGTGAACACACATGCACCCCAGTAAAAGCTGAAAAGGGGAGAGTTTTCTCAAAGGCACTTCTGAGTAAAGCCTCTCATTAGGACTGTTATCTCTTGCCTTATTAGTGTGTTAAATTTGAAGAGGTAGGTGGGTGATCCGAGAGAAGTTTATGTAGGTGCTCCTTTATGTTAGCGTCTTGCTAAATTCAGAAGATACCTGGCTGTCAGAACACAGGCCTGGCATAAAACCTTCTCCTTATTTTACCAGTGGTCAGTTGTGGCAAGGAGATGAGAGGTGGAAGCTTCATGAGAGTGCTCTTGGAGGGACCTACACCTCCAGCCTGTTTTTAGGGAAACCAGGGTAGGTTCTGCATTTCCCCCATAGGCTTGGCGAAGAAACTTTTGGAGCCAAATGGAGGAAATCCCCTCTGGAAGTCAAATGCCCTCACATTTCCTACAAGGAGCTCATGACTCAAGAAGCGATTGCTGGTTCTAGACAAATCTGAGATGATCACATCTTCCAGGGAAGAGCATTTACAGTACAGATTTGATCCCCTGAGTTTTGAATATGTGATCATTACCTTGGCAGTTCTCCTCTGATTGGCAGCTATTCCCTGCATCCTCAGTGTGCCACTGCAGCAGTGAACTTTCTCTAATTCTGTACCTATTAATTAGATCTTCAAATGTATCATTTTGGAGACATGAATAATTGTGAAGATAATAGTGAAGTTAATGCAGTGCTCCCGTATTGCTTGTGACCTTACCAAAGATACCAAAAACCATCTGTAAATGACATGATGACATTTTTTAGTGTGTTCAGCTGATTGTAAAAACACAGTTTTTTGTGTGATTGTTTGAAAGTTCATGGTTTCTTTTTATTTTTTATTCTGAACATTAGAAAATATGAATGTGTTTCCAATATTGCATGGTAAAATAATGAAAAATATTGCATGTGGACTCTTACAGTGGGCAATGCTGCACCTGAGAAAAGTACACTTTTCACCTATTCCTGTTTCTATCGATATTCATAGAGTCATAAAATCATAGAATAGTTAGGGTTGGAAAGGACCTTAAGATAATCTAGTTCCAACCCCCCTGCCATGGGCAGGGACACCTCCCACTAAACCATGTCACCC
>JASSUY010022093.1:0-13465 GCA_032466535.1 Forpus xanthops
ACACCTGACCCAAACTGACCAAAGAGGTATTCCATACCACAGCACATCATGCCCAGGATGTAGAAACGGAGAGCAGAAATACAGAAGGGTTGGGAGTTCATGGTTTGGGTCAGGCTTGTTAGCAGGTGATGAGCAGTTGTATTGTCTTTCCTTGTATTTGCCTGGTTATTATTATTATTGGTGGTAGCAGTAGAGGTTTGTGCTATCCCTTAGTTACTAGACTGTTCGTACCTGAACCTGTGGGAGTTGCATTCTTTCAATTCTCCTTCCCTTCTTTCTGGGAGCAGGGGGAAGAAAAAGGGTGGAGTGAGTGAGCAAACTGTGTGATTTATGGCTTAAACCACGACAGCTCCTTGGATAGATAAGGAGCTGCTGAGGAAAATTCAAAGGAAAAAAGAGGCTTATAAAGGGTGGAAGCAAGGACAGGCAGCCTAGGAAGAATACAGGGATGTTGCCTGGGAAGCTAGGGATTAGGTTTGGAAAGTTAAGACCCACTTAGAATTAAATTTAGCTAGGGATGTTAAAGATAACAGAAAGGGATTCTATAGGCACATAGTGAATAAAAGGCAGACTAGGGACAACATAGACTCCTCCAGAAGCTATCAGGAGAACTGTCTACCTTGGATTTGGAGAAAGTTGAGGTTCTTAATGACTTCTTTGCCTCAGTCATCACTGGCAAATACCCTGACCACACCACCCAAGTCTTGGAAAGCAGATGCAGGGATCGAGAGAATGAAGACCCTAGGCCCACTGTAGGAGAGGATCTGGTTCGAGACCATCTTAAGAACCTGAACATACACAAGTCCATGGGACCTGATGAAATCCATTCTCTCTAATATCTTTGACAGTGGACATAGCAAACAGGAAAAGAAAAAAAGAATAGGGAACTCAGGAGAGCTGAGGTTTTTCTGTGTTGTTGGGTTTGATTTCCAGCTCTGCCACAAACCTAAAGTTAAATCTTCACAGAAGTTTATTAGCTTTGTTGCTCATTTCTACATTTTGGAATCAAAGTACTTCTTTTACTATATTTTTTATATTTGGATTAAAATCTACTTTAGCATGTGATTATAGCAAAGACTATAAGAAGCCTTTCTGACAACTCCCAGGATGATGTTCTAACATGCTGCTTGAGCCTCAAAAACTATCACGTAAGTGACAGTAATGCAAATTCTGTCCTTTGCTTTTTTGTTTCATCCTAACTTTTTCTTGGTGAAGTGCTCCATCATAAAGAGCATGGGCCTCCACAGACATGCTAAGCATCTCCCATAAGAGTTGAGGGCACTCATCACTTCCCAGGAGAAACAAAGCCTCTTGTACAATCAGACATAGGTTTTACAGGGTAAATGGAGATGATTGACAGAGATAATAGCTTATCTGTAAGGATTCCATTCATTCATTCACAAGCACACATAGGTATATCCCACATGTCAGATTATAAAGAGATCAGGTATTGCTTAAGTGGCACCTAAAAATCTGTTATCAGTACTCTCCTCAAACTACTCTACCATGGTTCATAATAGCAAATGAAAAATACTTTTGTTTACTTTCGCCTCTACAACAGCTGGCAAGGAAAACAAAAGCCATCTCTGTAGTTCAACTGAATGCTAGACTGCTGTCGTGGTTTATGCCTCTCAGGCAGTTCGCTCACTCACTCCCCCCTCTTTCTTTCCCCCAGCTCCTAGGGGTTTAGGGTGAAGAATCAAAAGAATGCAACCCCCAGAGGTTCAGATAAGAAGAGTTTAGTAACTAAAGCATAACACAAACCTCTACTGCTACCACCAGTAATAATAATAACAAGGCAAATACAAGGAAAGACAATAAAACTGCTCACCACCAGCTACCAAGCCTGACCCAAGCAGCAAACTCCCAACCTTTCCAGGTTTCTGCTCTCCGTTTTTACATCCTGGGCATGACATGCTGCGGTATGGAATACCTCTTTGGTCAGTTTGGGTCAGGTGTCCTGTCTCTGCTTCCTCCCGGCTTCCCCTCCTCCCTTTCAGAGCATGAGGCTCAGAAAGTCCTTGATCAGACAAAACATTCTAAGCAGTAACCAAAAACATTGGTGTTATCAGCACTGTTCCCATGCTGAAAGTCAAAAACACAGTGTTGCACCAGCTACCAAGAAGGAGAAAAATGGCTGCTACTGCTGAACACAGGTCAACTGCCCAGAGATAATAGCACAGGGCACCAGATCATTCTCACCATGGTTGCAGCACACACCAACTCTACTGCATACCCTCCAAGTGGGTGGAAAGGCTGCCCGCTATGAGACCTCACTGCTGGCTTTCAATACAAAACCAAAGGCCAGCAGTGAATTATAACAAAAGCTTCCCAGCCACTTTCTTTACACTTACATAGCACATGAAATGAAAGCTGTTGTGTATGTATGTACACATCTGTATTTAGCCATCGTGTAAACCTGAAGTAGGATACTACCAATTTAAATTCCACCAGAGTTTTTGGCCAAACACACCCTATCTGTTCTCATCTGCACAGCTGCAAAGCTTGTGTAACACCTGACTGTCAGCAGCGTTTACTGTAGGTAATACCACTTTCACAATATCGATATGTAACTAAGTGCAGAATTGTGATATCACCCAATAAGAAGTAACTAAGCATATAGGACAAAGACCATTTAAGATTTCAAGGCTCCATGAGGGTAACTGGTGATCTCTTCCATTTCTAACCCTCATCTTTCTTGCCATTCTGATATTAATGAGGGCCAGAACCCTATTATTTGCCTTCATAGCACTTGCAGTTCAAGGTGGCAGGAAGAGAGTTGGAAATCCTCTTTCTTTCCACGCTGAAGTGCCTTTTCTGCAGAGAATCAGTTTTGCTATTACCTGGTTGAACAGAAATCTAGTATCATGAGTATTATGAGAGTATTAGCATCAAATAACTTTAGATCTCTACCTAGAAAATCACAATATTAGCAGCATGGCAATATTTCCATGCCTGGGTATTTGTTTCAAATATATATCACTGCTCATAGGAGTCTTGACTGCCAAACTATAATGACTCATGGAACAGATCATATCCCTTGCAACAATGAAAACTTGGCTGCATTAGAGCCATAACACTTGGTTCTGATGATATGAATATACCACTGAATGATGAAGACCAGCCCATGTGAAAGTAAATGTCAGGAATACTTTGTGTAATTCCTAAGGGTCTGGTAATAACATTGACTGTATTGTCACTGAAGCAGTTATCATAATTAAGTTTTGGCAATACTTCATTTCTTCTGCCTATCTATTGGCTAGGCTACTGGGTGGAATGGATCATGCTTAGAAATACCACTAACATGAACACTGCAAGACGTTTGATCAAATGACTTTACAAGGGCAATTCACACATGTAACTCTGAGTACAGTGGTAGAGGAAAATAGGCATCTAAAGGCTGCACTAGTAACACCTATTCCAGTGTTCTGATCTTTACAACTATGGCTGTAACTATTCTTAAAACCAAACACTTCCACTTGAAACCAAATAAAAGCAACTGACCAGGACAATAAAAACACCATGTTCTGTTAAGAAGCACGTAGCAACTGACCTCAACAAAAACATTATAGTGCACTTGCATTTTAGAAAAAATCAGGAGACCATTTGAGCCTGATTATTTTCTTCATCAGGTTTTGCTATTACCAAACATGAAACTCTCACTCACTAAGCTGTCTCATGTACTACCTAAACCTGTAAGGTACCAAGACTACAAAAGCTGTAAATACAAATGCTATATAATTACTAAGTGATTTGCTATACCCTTGAACTGCTAGCAAGATAATGGTTTGCTTCTAGTTTCTGATCTGCTGATGACTAGCCATGACTTACCAAAACAAAAACCCTAGGTCTACATATCTCCTGAATTATGCAGAAGTCTTGACCTTCTGGATACAACCTGCTACTACAATAAGCCTCCTCCAAAAGGCCAGATGCAGCCCAAGTAAGTATTCATCCCCCCCAGGTGATCCCACTGGCTGCTGGATTGTCAACTTTTGGAGCTAAAATCCCGTTCTGTATGTTACAGTAGCAGTCATATGAGAAGTATTAAACAATTAATAAATGTAGAAGATAATAGAAGTGAAATTTAGCCCTAGTTTGATGTAGCATTGCACTGCTTGCATATGTTATATAGTATGCAACCAATTCAACAGCCTCCTATATAAAACTGAGTACAAGCCCTCTCTAGTTGCTGAGAACAGCTCTAAGCCATGACTAGGAGGAGTGAAACTGTGGAGCACTTAGATTAGATTTCTTCCAAATTTATTTTAAGTGTCCTACAGTTCCCATCTCTCTGTTTTTTAGGGGATCTTAAATTGCAACACCTTTGCCCCACAGTCATGTAACATTTGACTGAGGAGTAGAATCATAGAATCACAGAAACATATAATCATAGAGTCATAGAATAGTTAGGGTTGGGAAGGATCTTAAGATTATCTAGTTCCAAACCCCCTGCCATGGACCAGGACACCTCCCACTAAACCATGCAACTCAAGGCTCTGCCCAATCTGGCCTTGAACACCACCTGGGATGGAGCATTCACAACTTCCTTGGGCAACCCATTCCAGTACCTCACCACCCTTATAGAATAAAGAGGTTAGCACAAGGTAGAGTCCTAAGCTCACGATTAGGTTTTCCCACAATGTCCTCCTCCGAAACAAACAGTATTTCTGTTGTCCACATTGAAAATAAATTACACCATCTTATTCGTAAACTGTCAAAAGATACCTTTAAATGGAGATCCAATGTTTTCCACAGGATTTACACTTTCAAATCAGAGAAGGAAAAAATCATTTTTGGCTAGTGAATCTATTCTGGATATGCACAGATGGAATGAAATTATTTTGTGATGTAACTGATAAGGAAAGTTAATCACTAGATAGAAATTGGGTGGAAAATAGATTTAAATGGCAGAGCAATAGAACTTGCCTTATTTGGCTGCCACCGGCAATGCAACAGAAGTAGCACTCCTGAGATGCAGAAGAGATGTTTATAGCAGGGAAAACAACACAGACACAGACATGCTGAGGTCTCTTTATCTGATAACTTTGTGGTAATTGCCTTTCGTGCCCTATGGCATGTAGGATGCACTAATTTGGCATTCAGTGAGTACAGCAAAGAAGCATACTGCAAACAAAGAAGAGTCAAACTCTACACTACCACTTTACTAAATTACTAAGACACAGCAGCACTTGCATTATCACAAAGTCCAAGGTAGACATTTCTATGGTACGATATCATCCTCTTCCTAGAGTCCTGTCCCATTTCCATCAGTGTACCTGACTGATTTCACCAGTTCTTTCTGAGGGGCTCTGCTGAGCAGTTACAGGCATTTCTTCCTATTTTTTTGTCTGCTGACATCTTCTGTACTGAAGGTAGAAAGCCTTCAGAAACTGTTTCTGCTAAAGTCAACATGAATTTTGACTCTGATTTTACTGGATTTAGAACTTGCCTCTATCACCCATTCCTTTCTCTTCACCAACTACTGCATAGAAGCAAAGTCATCAGTATTGGTGAGCATTGCTCAGTTCCCAGACAACTTCTTCTGTCAAACAAGTTCTTTACATATTCTTAATTTCTATTTTGGGGTATTCTTTATCGTGTACTTTCCATACTAGCAGTGCCTCATCTCTTAAAAACCACATACAGCTGTGAGTATGTGTGCTCTCTTTCTTATAATAGCTGACCCCAATGACAGCAAGCCTTTATTAGTAACTGCAGGGAAGAATGCACAACACTATGCTCTGACACAGTTGTACGTCCTCCACATCTGCTTTATAGTCGCTCATTCAGCATCCAGACTCATCACTTCATGTAGTTTAATTGTAGGAGAAGAGTACCAAGGACAATAAGAATGAAAGAATGGACTAAGGTACACACACAGCCATACACACATATAAAAATGTGGCATATGCTCAGTAATTTTTATTATTTTCTGTTTATAATCTGGTCAAACCCCTGGACCCCAGCCCCATTATGAAAAATGTTACCAGAGTGGTCTACACATACAGCAGTCTTTTTCACAGAGATGAGGCATCAGATGCCAGACTGAGATTTTGAATTAATAACACACTGAGGAAATAATTAGTAATACATTGGTCCTTTGCATCCTTATGAATTTGCTAGTAAAGGCCAGGATTCACCCCCATGGAAGGTAAATTCAGCTCCCAATGTATTCAATACAGGTTGTACACATTTCTATAAGGGATGAGTTACATGCAGAGAGTTTAGTGGATATTGTTAGAGCAAATCAAGTAAGACGCAACAGATGCACAGAGAAATGGTTGGAGAGGGGCAAAGATACAGACCAAGGTCTAAATGCCAGGTTTGCACGTATGCCAGCTGCTCTGCAACACAGGAGAGAGAGAGAGAGAGAGGCAGACAAATACTTACCAGGTTTAATTTCCAGCAGCTTCAGCCTGGAATCCTCAGGGGGATGCAAACGCCTCTTTTTGCGCCAGCAACGTGCTGGGTATGTGTACAGTTGACCTGGGGCCAGGCCTGAAGATAAAAGGCAAAAAATATATATAATCACTTCTCAGTTTGTAAACCACAAGCACCGTTTCCAGCATCTTTGTTTTTGCCCTTCCAGTATCTCCTTTGTTGGAGGGTTCAATCCTGCACACTATGAGGCAGAACTACACACTCAAGACATCCAGTGCTCCTGAGGCTTGTCAGCACCTCTTGGGATCAGGCCTACAGAGAATCTAGGTCTCACTTAGACACTTCACTCAGCTCACTGAAACCAGAGCTGCACATAAATAATTTGTGATTTCTTGAGGGTAAATAGAATTTCAGACTCTCCTGGGTCACAGGGGCGATGCTTCCTCCACGGGCAGAGAAAGCCCCTTGGGAGAGAAGAGATGAAGTTCTGACATGCAAATCATAAGACCCTGATGAACAGAGCAGCTCAGGAAATTTTCATCTTCCAAGTGGGAGCAAATCAATATCCATGAGGTCTGGTTACTTGGACTCTGTATTTTTGCTTGAATTCTGGATTTCTGTTTGAAGACAGATTCTTCAATCTAGTTATTACCTCCTCATGCCAACATCCAGGGTGTGGGAGGAGATACAGCAGTAATGTTTATATTACTGCATGCTCCACTGAATCACATTTGGCATCGCTGGCTTCTGATCTGCCCTGGCTTTCCTGACAGACACCCCTTAGCCAACATTCAAGCTATGTTTTGCTCTTTTGTATTCAGAACACAGCAGGGCTTCTTGAATGCTACTAGGGACACAGAAGCACACTGCCAAGTGCTTCAAAATATCCTCAACTGCCCCAGATACTCATGACACACAGAAATACCCAGCAAGACACAGAAAAGTTGGAAGAATTTAATTCTCTCCCTGTTCCGCCTACCCTTTCCATCCACCAATTCTGCTTTGGCTCTTCTGTCCTACTGCTGTTGCTGTTTGTCTTGAAGGGGCTACAGAGCGTGACTGCAATTTCAGACTCATTGTCCTTAGAAAACAGGTAAGATCGCATAAGAGAGGACAGGAATGGTGTTACCTATCTAAACTGCACCAACAATGACCAGCTCAAGGGCAGCATGCTGGCTGAAGTGTTCTCATTCTTCTGAAGCAGTCAGGAGAGCGGACCAGATTGAGAACAAAACTGACCCACCAAACCAAATGCAGATAATGAAAATAACAATATCCTGTTACTTGGGGAAAATACACAACAAAATTACTCACCTCAAGGGAATGAGCTAATCATATTCTGCAAGTGAAGTCTAAGTTCCTGGTTTGAAATATTTCAACTGTTGAGAATACCAATTCAGATCCCAACACTTCCCACCTACATAAGGCCTTGGTGCATAAACTAAGCATCTACAGGACACTGACTGGGTATGGCCCAACGATAGAATACTTGCAGAGATCCTGGCTGTTCCAGGACACACAATGCTACCAAACAGGGGGGTTTCACACCTTTCTTTCATTGCCACACAGCTTGCTGGGCATTATGCCCACCCTAAGAAAGATAGACACATTTCAGAGCAGGGCACTTAGGATTGGTTTGGGGAATAAAAATTGTGAATAACTAGCACTTCTTCAGTGTTTAGGTACACTTCTTCATGGCACTTCGCAAATATTAACCAATGCAAACAATTGCAATTATGATGAGGTAGATTAATGACTCACAGAGCCAGGCACAAAGAGGTAGAGGCAAGAAGCCTCACCCTTTCACAGCAGGTCCTTTGCAAGAATTTGCTCACAACATTGAAATGGCAGTTACCAGACCAAAGAAGAAGACAGAGAACCAGCTATCCATTGCACACACTTCCACAGAGAAGTCATTTAAATGAAATAAGCACCACATCATTGATCATTAGTCCCAGACAGGGAGGAACAAGGATCCATGCAGTTTTGGGGGGGTATCTGCTCATGTTCAATTACTGAGTGATCACACATGAAAGAACAGTTTAGATTCAACCAGGGCAGTGAAAGTCAACCACCAATACTGAAAGCCCAATAAGAAATAAAGCATGTAGCCTTGGAAAAGGAAAGGTGGGAAAGCCTCATCCCTAGAAGACCTCCAACCTAGTCTGGGAGGCATATAGAACACTAAGAGATGGATTATACAACACCCATTTCTGCACCCCTTGAGGCAAGATCTCTGTTCCTATTCATAACACACTTGCTCATTAATATACAGCCAACCAATTAATTTAAAAACAAGACTGTTGGTAGATATTCAAGGATCAACTACTACAAGCTCAGTAGTGTTGCATCCCAACTACAAGGAAGTGCTGCAGGAGGGTCAGGAGATGTCCATGGATGGATAAAAAGCTGCAGAGGAAAATTGGAAGGAAAAAAGAGGCTTATAAAAGGTGAAAACAAGGACAGGCAGCCTAGGAAGTATACAGGGATGTTGTCTGGGAAGCTAGGGACCAGGTTAGGAAAGCTAAGGCCCACTTAGAATTATATTTAGCTAGGGATGTTAAAGATAACAGAAAGGGATTCTACAGGCACATAGTGAATGAAAGACAGGCTAGAGACAACATAGACCCCCTCTGAAAGCTATCAGGAGAACTGCCTACCCTGGATCTGGAGAGGGCTGAGGTTCTTAATGACTTCCTTGCCTCAGTTGTCACTGGCAAATGCTCTGACCACACCACCCAAGTCTTGGAAGGCAGAAGTAAGGACAGTGAGAATGAACACCATGGGCCCACTGTAGGAGAGAATCTGGTTCGAGACCAGCTTAGGAGCCTGAATGTACACAAGTCCATGGGACATGATGAAATCCACCAACAGGCCCTAAAGGAGCTGGCAAATGAAGTTGCTAAGTCACTGTCCATCATATTTGAAAAATCATGGTAGGCAGAGGAAGTTCCTCATGACTGGAAAAAGGGAAATATAACCCCCATTTTCAAGAAGGGGAAAATGGATGACTCAGGGAACTACAGACCAGTCAGCCTCACCCCTGTGCCTGGCAAAATCTTGGAGCAGGTTCTCCTGGAAGGCATGCTGAGTCACATGAAAAACAGCAAGCTGCTTGGTGACAGCCTGCATGGCTTCACTAAGGGGGAAATCCTGCCTGATGTATTTGGTGGCATTCTATGATGGGGCTACGGAACTGATGGACAGGCATAGAGCAATTGATGTCATCTACCTGGACTTGTGAAATGCATTCAACACTGTCTCACATGACATCCTTGTCTCTAAATTAGAGACATCAATTTGATAGGTGGACCACATGGTGGATAAAGAACTGCCTGGATGGCCGCACACAAAGAATTGTGGTCAATGGCTCCATGTCCAGCTGGAGACCAGTAATGAGTGGTGTCCCTCAGGGACAGGTGTTGGGACCGGTCTTGTTCAATATCTTTGTTAGTGACATGGACAGTGGGATTGAGTGCACCCTCAGCAAGTTTGCTGATGACACCAAGCTGTGTGGTTCGTTTGATACGCTGGAGGGAAGGAATGGCATCCAGAGGGACCTTGACACACTTGTGAGGTGGGCCAATGCCAACCTTACAAAGTTTAACCATGACAAGTGCAAGGTCCTACACCTGGGTGTCATGGGTTCAGCAGCAGCAGTCATTTTTCTCTTTTCATAGTAGCCCTGCAGTACTGTGTGTTTGAATTTCTGCTTGGGAACAGTGCTGATAACACCAGTGTGTATAGTTATGGCTTAGAACGCTTAGGCTGGCCAAGGACTTCCTGAGTTTCATGCTCTGCCAGGGAGGAGGGAAGCCAGGAGGAGGTGGGGAGGAAGCAGAGATAGGGCACCTGACCCAAACTGACCAAAGAGAATACCACAGCACGTCATGCCCAGGCCATGGACTGGTCAGAGGGCAAAGATTTTGGAATATCACCAGAGGAGGAGGTGATGCATGCTGAAGAGGCCCCACCATATAATTCCCATCAACAAGATGTGAGTGACCAATGCGATGACTATTAGAGGGGCCCCGCCTCCAGCCAGGTGGAGGTAGAGGACAATTGGATTTACTGGATTGTGTGGATCAAATGGCCTGGCACATCAGTTCTACAGAAGTATAAGGCTCTGATAGATACCGTGCACAGTGTACCCTGATGCCATCAAGCTGACAAGGGGTGGAACCCATTTATATTTCCGGAGTGACAGGAGGATCCCAAGAGTTGACTGTCCTGGAGGCTGAAATCATCCTGACTGGGAGGGAATGGCAAAAACACCCCATTGTGACTGGTCCAGAGGCTCCATGCATCTTTGGCATACATTACCTTAAGAGAGGGTACTTCAAAGACCCAAAAGGGTACCGATGGGCTTGTGGTATTGCTGCTTTGGAGACAGAGGAAATTGAGCAGCTGTCCACCTTGCCTGGTCTCTCAGAGGATCCTTCTGTTGTGGGGTTGCTGAAGGTCGAGGAACAGCAAGTGCCAATCGCAACCACAACAGTGCACCAGCAGCAATACCATACCAACCAAGACTCCCTGATTCCCATCCATAAGCTGATCCATAGATTAGAGAGTCAAGGAGTGATCAGGAGGACCCATTCACCCTTTAATAGCCCCATATGGCCAGTGCGAAAATCTAATGGAGAGCAGAGATCTGGAAGGGTTGGGGGGTGTGCACTGCGTGTTCAGACTTAGTATGAAGGGTGATGGGAGTGCGCCATTTGGTCGGGCTGGGTGGAAATTAGTGGTGAGCTCTTGTATTCTTTCTTTGTGTTTGCCTTGTCATTATTATTATTGGTGGTAGCAGTAGTGATTTATGTTATACCTTAGTTAGTAAACTGTTCTTATCTCAACCTATGGGAGGTGCATTCTTTTGATTCTCCTTCCCTATGCCCTCAGGACTGGGGAAGAAAGAGGGGGGAGTGAGTGAGAGAGCGACTGTGTGAGTTTGAGGGGCTTAAACCACAACACTGGGTCAGAGCAATCCCAGGCACATCTACAGGTTGGGCAGAGAAGAGGTTGAGAGCAGCCCTGCGGTGAAGGGCTTGGGGGCGTTGGTAAATGAGAAAATGAACATGAGCTGGCAGTGTGCGCTCGCAGCCCAGAAAGCCAACTGTATCATGGGCTGCATCAAAAGGAGCGTGACCAGCAGGTCAAGGGAGGTAAACCTGCCCCTCTACTCTGCTCTCGTGAGACCTCACTTGATGATCAGGGAACTGGAGCACCTCCCCTATGAAGATAGGATGAGAAAGTTGGGGCTGTTCAGCCTGGAGAAGAGAAGGCTGTGGGGAAACCTCCTAGCAGCCTTCCAGTATCTGAAGGGGGCCTATAAGGAAGCTGGGGATGGACTCTTCATGAGGGACTGTAGTGAGATGACAAAGGGTAATGGGTTCAAACTTAAGCAGGGGAAGCTTAGATTGGATCTGAGGAAGAAATTCTTTACTGTAAGGGTGGTGAGGCACTGGAATGGGCTACCCAGAGAAGTTGTGTATGCTTCATCCCTCGGAGTGCTCAATACCAGGCTGGACAGAGTCTTGGGTGGCATGTTTTAGTGTGAGGTGTCCCTGCCCATTGCAGAGGGTCTGAAACTGGATGATCTTAATATCCTTTCCAACCCTAACTATTCTATGATTCTATCTGACCGTCACTTGATCCAAGCCCATGAAAAGCTACCTTCAGTTTTTCACCTTGACCTCCATCTATCACTGTGCTGGCTCACATGAAGTGTGGATCTGTGAGTGCTTACACAAAGGAGGATCAATGAGGAAAACATCAATTCTGGATGTTTTGAATCTAGCCCCTCCACAGTTGATCTTGGAGTGCATATGGAAATGATGCATATACAGGTCTTACTGTCTTCAGTACTGGTTCAGTTGTCTCTCCCTCTGGTGCCTTATAGGGCAACCAAAGAAGGCTCCAGCCGTTTGCTTATAGATGGAATAGCAGAACCTGCAGTGAGCTATGTTGTTTATCTCATTAGTGTAGGAGAGTCATAACTCAAAGCTGGTGTGAAAGGCTGGGGGAGGAGGGGAAAAGAAGAGGGAGTTATGTGCAGTATTGTGTGAAATTAACCCTGAACTCTTTATCATGAGATGCAGTTTTCTGACTCCTTGAACAAAGAGGACAGCAAAAACTCAGTTTAATATGCTGAGATCCTGACTCTTCTCTCTGTTTTTCAAGCCTGTCTAAGTGAAAAGAGGTCTTGGAGTCTTGCCATTTGTCTTTGTACAGTTTTTCAGGTTAGGGATAGTAAATGGCATTGAACACAATACACGAGACACATACATACAGTATGGTTGGCAAAGACTTTCCAGAGCCCTTCAGTATGGGCATAAGTGCCTTTGTGCAGCCTGAAAACAGGCGTGCTAAAGCTGTAGAGGGATGCATTGACCCACCATAATATTCCAAGAAATGGATGATGCAAAGACACCCAAGGGAGCACTAAATGGGCTAATAAAAGTCAGGAAAAAGGAAGGTGTATATGGGGGAGGAGGGCTGCTTCATTTAGCGCTGATTATTCTAATTCTAAATAACAAAGGCACAGATTTGGTAGCCAGTGCCGATGTGGGAGGCATGTTTCACACTGACTGTCTGTAAAGACTGTTTCATCATTATCTCCACTGCAGACATGCAGGAGAAATGCCAATTTCCCTTTTTCAGGCTGAACTCCGATAGTTCACTATCAGAAGTGAGGAATGAAAGATTTGCACAGCGAATTTTCTCAAGGTAGTCCACACTGCTTGTGGCTGAGAAAGGCAAAGTGTTAAGACCTATTGGTTCCTGATGTGATGCCATAAAGCTGTTATGATGATCTCTTCTGTAAGTGTGGAGGTATCAGTGAGACCCATAGACCCATAGAATCATAGAATCATAGAATAGTTACAGTT
This sequence comes from Forpus xanthops, assembly GCA_032466535.1. Taxonomy (NCBI): domain Eukaryota; kingdom Metazoa; phylum Chordata; class Aves; order Psittaciformes; family Psittacidae; genus Forpus; species Forpus xanthops. The sequence continues at coordinate 13,269 of JASSUY010022093.1, forward strand.
ACAAAGGACCTTAAGATCACCTAGTTCCAACTCCCCTGCCACGGGCAGAGACACCTCCCACTAAACCATGCCACCCAAGACTCTGTCCAACCCGGCCTTCAACATCGCCAGGGATGGAGAATTCACAACTTCCCTGGGCAACCCATTCCAGTGTCTCACCACCCTTACAGGAAAGAATTTCTTCCTCAGATCCAATC
>JASSUY010022095.1:0-36667 GCA_032466535.1 Forpus xanthops
TTATGTTATACCTTAGTTACTAAACTGTTCTTATCTCAACCTGTGGGAGCTGCATTCTTTTGATTCTCCTCCTCATCTGCCTGGGACTGGGGGAAGAAAGAAGGGAGAGTGAGTGAGCAAAACTGCGTGGCTGCGTGAGGGCCTTAAACCACAGCATGCCCATACTTAGGAGAATCCACAGTTCCATCTGTCCTTCAGGCATTCCCATGCCTTAAGAAGATCTTAGTCCCTCCTTATCTCTTTTGTTTGTCTCCTCTTTATTTTACCTGGAACTTATTTTGTCATTGGCACAAACTAAATTTTTCCCTGACCAGGGATGAACACTACCTTCATCTGCTGCTCACCCTCAGAGCAGCAGAACTAAATTTTGTTTATACCATTGCACTGACTATGCTCATCTGGTCCAAGTTTCCCTTTCTCTCCAGAGGCTTATTAAACAGAGTGTTATTATTTAATTTAATAATCTTTCATAATATCAGTTTCCTATTTTTTGTAATAATTTTCCAGAGGTCTTTTATTTGCCTTTATGTAGTGAAGACTCTGAAATGAAACAATCATCGACTTTTCAGAAACATACTGGTTTGAATTTGTGGATGCAATTAATTTGCATTCCCCAAACAAATCATCTAGACAGCAACTCACCTAGACAACCTGCTTATTTGAATCTTCTACTCTTCTTGTATTATCTTGATTTGCAGATTTCCATTTCTTTCCTCTAACTTTGTAAGTTTGTTTTGGGGTTATTCTAACAATTTTTAAAAATTTAAGATAAAACTGCATTATTTTATTGTTTTTTAAAAACATTAATTCTTTCTTTTTCATCTCTGTAGTCATCACCACATGTGTTTTATTCATTGCTGCAGACTTTAAATCTCTTCAGAACTGAATCAATAATGACACTTTATAAACAAAGGCACTCAGACCATAATCCTTGCTGTTAAATACATCTGTAACAAACAGGTTGTTCTCAAGAAACTGCTGATCAAGCAAGAAGTCCAGAAGGTAAACAGGTCCTGCTTCTCTAAAGTCCTGAGTATCTTCTCAGAAAATATAATTTGCTATAATTCTGGGCTACAAATTAAATACAAATCCTTTTGTAAACAGTCAGAATCTCTTTACTTTTCACATCAGTAAATATTATCAATAAATATTGTTTACTCCACTGGATCAGTTACCAAAGCAAAGAACAGGGAACAAACAAGAGAAGTGACATTGAGTAAGAAACAAATTTCCCATTTCTTTCCTTCTAAAACTTCTATTTGCTACTCAGACAACTCAAATGACATTCAGTTATTTGCTTCCCATATGTCTGTGATTTAATTATAATCAAAACTGTCAGGAAGGTATTTTAAATCACAGGGGTTTGTCAATGTTTGCTGGCACAAGCATGAAAATTTTCTGTGTTAATCTTTTTCTCTGACTTCAAATTTATATTAATGGCCATCATTCTTCAAGCTGCCTCCTTAAGAAGTGCTAGGAATCATGATTGAAAGAGAAATAAACTATATTTTGCCTCCAGCAGTGAGCAGCTGGTGTTTTAACTGTCTGAATACAAATGCAAAATGTGTAATTCTGGCTTTATATGACAAGGGCTTTTACGGCTTAGACACTAACAGCACCTAGCTTGTCCAAGTTGACCACAAGTATTGACATGAAGAGATTATTGTAAGGGTAACTGAAGTAGAAAGAAGCTGCTATTAAGTGGAAAAGTGCAAAGAAGTTAAGGAGGCTCAAAATGCGTCACTGAAACATTTATTTCCTAAAGCAGAGAAAAGACCACTAAAATATTGCCTATCTTAATGCCTATGCACTTTAAATATTTATTTGTTCAACAAACCAAAACCCCCCGAAGTCTGCAGTTTATACCTTAAGACTTGTACTTCTGATTAAAAAAAAAACAAAACAAACCAACCAAAAAAAAAATAAAAAAAGCCCACAAACAAACCCACAACAGAATAACCAAAACCAAAGACAACAAAAAATAAAAAAGGAGAAAATACTTTTATTATTGCTGTTGGTGTGTGCTTTGGTTTTTAGTTTTGGTTTGTTGTTTTTTTTAAAAAAAAATTGGTGAAGGTAACGTTCCTTAAGATAGACCTCTTTCAACAAAATAGGTGAAATTATAACACTATCTTACACTTAAATTGTAATGGAATGGCTTCGAACCAGTATGATGTTAAACTTCTTAGATGCCACAAAGTAAAAAGATTAAAGTGGAAAAATCTAGAAAGAGTGAAATATACATTGTTTTCAGAATTTCCACTAAACTCAGTCAGCGTAGGACTTCCTTGTCTTCTGTTTTTCCAAAAAAAAAAAAAAAAAGAAAAAAAGATGTATTGCAAGTTTTTCTTTTTCTTACTATCATTAGAATTATGCTGTCCCACATAAATATTGGTCCAGTTTTTTGTTAATTATGGCCATTCACCTATATTAAGATTCTCTTGTGTCGATTTTTAGAAATTCATGGTTTTCCACAATTAAAAACAAACCCTTTTGGGATTATATCCCAATAGCAAAGAGCAAATGGACAGGCTCTGGTAAATCCTACTGGTCTGGTGATAAATCACAATTTTTATTTCCAAAATAACGTTAACAGATTGAAGGCAATAAAACAGAAAAGAGCTTCTACAAGGATCAAGAAAAAAAATCATGAAATACATTTCAAAAGGAACGAAACCTTTGGTTGTTCTGTGCCATGCCTTAGTTACCATGCCCTAGTTTGTACACCTATCCAATTGTGTAGCAATAATGTTGTTTTTTCATGTTACATTTTCAAATTCAAAGAAAGAGCTACATTAATTTCTTGTCAATGTATAACTGGGATTAGATTTAAATCATAATTGCTCAATCAAATTAGAGGCGGTTAGAAACAATTTCTAAAATTATGTAATGTAAAGGCTTGTTAAAAGGCTATTATTAGATTGTATTTACTTGTAATATCTGAATGAGTGTATCATCAGCACTTCTCACTTCCATCTTTGTTAAGAAAGATAAAGTTTAAAGTCCTAAAGTTCAGTCAGTCAATCAGACCTGTTGTCCTAATTCTCAGAGATACCTAATTTCATTCTCTGGTGACCAGTCAATTTCTGCATTGAGACAATACCTGCAAGGCCTCCAGTTAAAAAGGATTGGAATTTAGATATACTGCAGAATCTTAGTTATTCATTATAGACAAGGCTTAATTTAGCGGTGTCCCTTAGCTATAAATAAGAATGGAGAAAACCATTCATTTTATATTGGAGGAAACCATTTTATATTGTACCTGCCATTCATATGAAGTGTGACCTTTGGTAATGTATTTCAGAAGAAACATAATCCTATACTGAATAGGTCAACAGAATAGTCATGGCATTATGTTAGTGTTCCAATACTTGGTTAAAGTATATCTTTTCAAACTAATGAATGGGTATGTATAAGAGTAGCTCTATTATGGCCCACTCAAAGAATCATCTAGGATGGAAAAGACCATTAAGATCATCGAGCCCAGGACTATCACTTCCACCGCTAAACCATATGGCAAAGGGCAAACTGTTCTCTTGTGGTTGCTTCTCATTATCTCCAGCCATAGCCACCTTTTATCTGCCCCCTTGTAGTGGCCCACACTACATAGCTGCTGTTTCTACTCCTCATGGCTACTCCTTATCTCTGCTCATGGCAACCCTTCAGCCCATGGCTGCCCCTGCTCTCCCCTCATGATCTCCCCTCACAGCCACCTCTCCTGTCCCCTCACGATCTCTCAGCCCTCACGGCCACTCCATCTCTTCTCTCACGTTCTTCCCTCATGGCTGCCTGACCTCTCTCCTCATGATCTTCTCTCATGGCTGCCTCTCCTGTCCCCTTATGATGTTCCCTCACCCCTCATGGCTGCCTCTCCTGTCCCCTCAAAAGCTTCCCTCACCCCTCATGGTTGCCTCTCCTGTCCCCTCACAATCCCTCCTCATGACTACCCCACCTCTCCTCTCATGATCTCCCCTTATAGCTGCCCCTGTTCTCCCATCAAGATCTCCCCTGACATATCATGACTCTCCCTCCTGTCCCCTCATGATTTCCCCTTACACCTCATGACTGTTCCACCTCACCCTCAAGATCTCCTCTCATGGCTGCCCCTGCTCTTCCCTCATGGTCTCCCTCCGTCCCTCATTGCCACCTTTTCTGCCTCCTCACAATCTCCCCTCTGAACTGTCCCACTTCTCCCCTCATGATTTTCCCTCATGGCCAGCCCTTATGATCTCTCCTCATCTCCAACCTAAAAAAACAAACGACAGAATAGTCATGGAAACTCAGAAGAATTAAGCTTATTAATTTGACATATTTCTTTTACTCAGGTTATTTTCCTCACTTGTTTTTTTTTTTTTTATTTAATATTACCTAATGTCCATGAAAGCAGGACCTGTTCTTCACAGTCAAGGAAATCTTTGATGGATAATGTTAAATTTTAGAGAGATAGTGTCAGGACATCAAGAATTCTTAGCATCCTCATTGTAACAGTTTTTTCTTGAACTGAAGTCATATGAGAAAGAAAAGTTCAAAATAACTTTGAGAACTAGTTATGCAAGGATAGAGGAGAGCCCAGTCTTTAAGCTATGCATACATATGCTTTCCATTTATGCCTCCCAGAAAATAGTATACCATCTGCACAAAACATCTGGACATGGGGGCAATTGCTCCTTTGCTTTCTACAGAAGTAGTTCTTTAAAAACTGGACAAGTCACTAAGTATTGTCTAATTGCAGAGTTGCTGCTGTAAAATGCCCATGAAAGCAAAATAGCAGGAACGCATACACGAATGAGGCAGATGGTACCACCCAGTCTTGCAACATAAAAGCAGCTTACAGTCTTTTGAAAAAGAAAATGTTTCTAATTCTAAGAAAACTAAGAAACAGTTGTAGTGCACCCTTTCTGTCTGTCTTAGATACTAAGTTCTACTTGTGCATTTAGGAATATGATTGACACTTGAAATCCTTTCATCAGAAGGAGAAACACATACAAAAAAGTGTGTTAACATTTGAAATAACACACATTTTAATACAAATACAATTTCTGCTGTCATATATAATTTATTATATTTTAATTCTACATTTGAGGAGGTGAGGTGGGAAGTATATGTCTCTGTGTTTTGCAGCTGCATCATGCACTTTGAAATTCTCAGGTCAGCCAGAAGATAATGTATTCCTTGTAGAGAAACAAGCAGGAAATTCCAAGGTACAGTACAGTTAATCATGGCCTTTATTCCAGAGGCTCAGATACTTTTAAAATTAGCAAAATGGTTTGAGGCTGTACACTCTGATCTTGACCATGATTTAGAGAAGGACTTTGTGCGCTTGCTGTTCAAATAACACCTCTTCAATAATTTCATGTTTAAATAGTGATCAGAGTGGATAAATGGGAATTTGGCAGTTGGTGTGTGAAGGGAACACTCTGGAGGCCTTGAGCTTCTGCTCTGGAGTGTCTTAAGTGCGTGGAGGGTGTTACAGAGATGACTCTCATGGAAGTATAAGTTGGAAGCTTGCGATTTCCAGTGAAAGAAAGGTTATTTCTGGATTTGAAGGTGTCACTGGCAAGGTATAGAACTGTCATAGGTATAAAAGACAAAACTCTGCCCAGGATGCTTCTAGGTCAGCTGTGCTTGATTTGTGGACAGGAAGCAGTGGCACCAAGCAAAGATCATTGCTGAAATTTGCTGTGGTTTGAGAGACTGCCAAGTGGTGTCCAGGCCACATTCTGGTGCCCATTCATAAGGACTCCAACAGAGCTCTCCAGAGAGATCTGGAGTGTGCTAAGAATGACTACAGGATTCCTTGGGTCAAGATGAAAGAAAGGCATGTAAGCCAGACTTGTGTGGCCCCTGGTCCTGCCAGTGAAAGGAAAAGGTCAAGTAGGAGCAGATGCAGCTTTGTATGTCACCATGGTATTGTGTGGCAGGCAGGATATATGGGCTTTCCTGATCACAAAGACCTTTTTAAGAAACATAGATTGCTGGGGTAAGACAGAATCCATCTGATGAAAATGGTTAGCAGAATCTTCACCAAGAGGCTTACCACCTAATGAAGATGATGTTAACTAAAATGTACTGAGGCAAGGAATTCCAAGACCAAAATGGAGAACAAAGGGAAGGAGGATGGTGGAATACAGTGTGGTGAAATATTTACCTACACGTCTATTGAGAAAGCAGCATGACTGAAGGCACATGTCACATGCTGGCATGGGAAGGAAGGTGAAATGAGATGCAAATGGAGAGAACTAGAAATGCACATGAAACTGCAAAGTACTAACCTTACTAGTGTCATGGAAAAGTAGTGGAGTGCCTTGTACAGCTGGAATGGAGTCACGGAAGGGCACAGACTCTTCAGAGAGTAAACCGTGCTTTGTGGAAGGAGCCTAGATCACTTGTGTAGGCTAGACACCTCACCTTAAGTGCCTAAGCTATGGAGAGATAAATCCTATACATGTACCTAAACTTGAAACAAAGCTTTATCATTAATCCTTGAGGTGTGATCTCCTTTGAGGTGTTTGATAACCAAAATTTCTAGAAAACTGGCACTGTAGAATTTCATTATCACTTTGATAGCGTAAGTTCTGCTTAGAGTTTCAAGCATTGAAAAAGCAGGCCAAGCAAGTTAGTGCCTGAGATTTCATTTGTAATATTTCTGGGATAGAGATTTCATCTTTATTGTATCTTTTTCTACTGAACACATATAATCTGACGACTGACACTTTTACAGTTGCTACAAAGAAACAATAAGCACTTTTCTAACTAACCAGGGCAACTAATCATACCTGGCAATCAAAAGATTTGTAAATGTCACTGCACTTTGTTGCATCCTTCCAGCTGCCAGTGCAAGTGATGATTTTACTCAAGTGTTAAATTCTGTTGTCTGACCTCCAAACATGGCACACATGGAGACTAAAGGAAACTAGAACCTGGCATCTTCAAACAGAAAATCCTTAAAGTTGTCAGATGTGTTTAAGTCCAAAAGTGTTAGAGTTCCAAATACATTTTAATTGAAATATTAAATATAGTCCATTTTATGTACTTCATATAATTCTAACTGAATATATTTGCAGGTCTTGTAGGTCCAAAATTAACAGTTTCCTTTGTCCTGTGTATTACTAATGAGCTTTGTAAACTGTAAGCCGTATCATAGAGTCAGACAGAATTTATTTCCATCGAGAGTGTTCACTCGATGAGTGATCTAAAGTGTGTAATGGGAAGAAAGTAAGCTGTGTCTTTTGAAAAGAATGCTTAACACTTAATTTTTTTGCAAGCCTTTGAGATTTTGTTTGTCTGTTTGGCGATTTGTTTTTTTTTTTTTTAAATATTGCTTCTATTTTTATGTGACCATAATGTGTTAGAAGTGATACAGAAAATTCTATAAATTCCTTTATAGTGTTGCTGCTTCCCCACTACCCTTCCCACCCTGACATTATGGATAAACAAGGAAATTTTGCTGGATAATTAACAGAAATCAAAAAACTTAGTGTACCATAGCAGAAATCCAATAATTGAGAGTTTGAGGCCCAGAAGACATAAATGAGAAAGTTCAGGGGCAAAAAAACAAAACAGAAATTAGAAGTGTATTACTGGTGCTGAACTCTGCAGTATGACTTTCCATCAGATGTGTCTAAGTCAGAACTCTTTGTCCAGGCTCACTGCAGGTCCTATACAGGGAGGAATGGGCACAGGGTATATCCCATGGAATCTTACTAAGGAGGTTTCTGAAGAGATCAAAGTCTGCTCTCTTGAAGAACAGGGCAGTGAACTTGCTGGCACTCAATGTCCTGAGGATCTTGAACTCAACCATCTCACGATCGCTACAACCAAGGCTGCCCTGTGTGAGTGTAAAGAACCTTGTTGTAAAGGATTTCTGAGCTAGGCTAGCTGCTGGGGAAGCTTTGAGGTAGCAGAGGAATGTTGCTGGGAAATTTTTGGGAATACTGCAGGGAAAGGCAGGTAAGATAAGAAGGAAGAAAGAAGCGAGCAACCCGTATCCAATGAGGGGACAACGACGAGAAGCAGGCATCCGATCAAGGCAACCAGTGAGCAAGACATCATGAAGAAGCGAAAATACCTACGTGGGTGGTGATAGCTAACCAATTGTATTAGCCACTCATACATGCAGGTACTTTGTAGAGCCTATATCAACCCTGGACCTTCAGATAACAAATGATTTCATTCCCTAACCAGAAATGAGGTCCGTGCCTTAGTCTCCACAGCCTTGTAGCATCACATTTCCAACTAAGCCTTCCCTGTTGGTGAGGATGAGGTCAAGCATGGCATCTCTCCTTGTTTGCTCCTCTATTACTTGCAGAAGGAAGTTGCCTTCCACACAATTGAGGAACATCCTGTATTGCTTGTGCTGGGCCATATTGTCTCTCCAACAGATATCAGTGTGTGAATATGTAATGTGGTAATAGGGTGCTAATATATAATGTATGTATTTTTCTGTTTTCAGCTGTTCTGATTTCAGCTGGAATCGAGTTAGTTTTCTTCCTAGTAGCTTGTACAGTTAGCTGTGTGTTTTGGATTTAATCTGAGAATAACACTGGTAACACACCAATGTTTTATTTTTTGCTCAGTAATGTTTACCTTGATCAAGGACTTTTCAGTCTCTAATACTCAACCAATAAGGAGGGCACAAGAAGCCAAGAGGAAGCAGAGACAGGGCACCCCATCTGAATTAGCCAAAGGGGTGTTCCAAACCAGTGTGTCATGCCCAGTGTATAAACTAGTGGCAGTCAATGCTTCTCAGGGATGGGCTGGGTATCAGTCAATTGGTGTTGAGCAGTTGTATAGTGCATCACTTGGGGTTGTTCTATACCTCTTTCTCTCTCATTCTTGTTTTTTTGTCATCATAATAACATCCCATTATATTTTACTTTATTTTAGTTGTTAAACTGACTTGTCTCAACCCACAGGTTTTATCATTTTTTTTTTTTGATTCTTTTTAATCTCATCTCTCCTGCCCATCCCAGTAAGAAGTTAGGGGTAGTGAGCAAGAAGCCGTTGGTGTTTAGTTACCGATCGGGTTTAAACCATGGCATATACGTATAGTGTTGAGCTTAATCCCTCTCACACTATCAGCAGTCTCTAATTTATAGAAAATATTATAGAATCATACAATAGTTAGTGTTGGAAAGGAACTTAAGGTCATCTAGTTCCAACCACCCTGCCATGGACAGGGACACCTCCCACTAAACCATGCCATCCAAGGCTACGTCCAACCCAGCCTTGAACATTGCCAGCAATGGAGCATTCACGATTTCTCTGGGCAAGACATTCCAGTTCCTCACCACCCTTACAGTAAAGAATTTCTTTCTCATATCCAATCTAATTTCTCCTGTTTAAGTTTGAACCCATTACCCCTTTTTTACTCACTACAGTCCCTAATGAAGAGTCTCTTCCCAGCATCCCTGTAGGCCTCCTTCCGATATTGGAAGACTGCTATGAGGTCTCCACACAGCCTTCTCTTCTCCAGGCTGAACACCCCCAACTTTTTCAACCTGTCTTCATACAGGAGGTGCTTCAATCTACTGATCATCCTTGTAGGCCTCTTCTGGACTTGTTCCAACAGTTCCATGTCCTTTTTATGTTGAGGACAGCAGAACTGCACACTACTCCAAGTGAGGTCTCACAAGAGCGGAATAGAGGGGCAAGATCATCTCCCTTGGCCTCCTGGTCATGCACCTTTTTTTATATTGTTTTTTGTTTGATTTATGGGCAATAATAATTTTTTATTTTTGATAAAATATATTTAAGCATTACATTAGCATTTCATAGTGGTCAAAAAAGCAAACTAAAAGTCATCACTGACTTGAAGGAAGAAAAATACCAATGTTTTTTTGTATTAATCTACTGTCTGCCTTTCTTGTGCATATTTCTAGAATCTATTGGACCATCTACCTAAAAAGTACAGTAGAATAAGAGAGACAGAAAAGGACAAGAATTATCAAAGTAATGGGATAACTGGTATGATGAATGAGTACATAGACTGGACACTATAACCTTGAAAAGGCACAATTGTGATTCTATAGAAGATGTGAAAATTATGCATGTCACAGAGGAGATGAATACATATGATGATTCTCTTCTCCTGATATAAAAATCTATGCAATTTCACATGAAAATAACATTAACAGGTTTAGAAAAAAAAAAAAAAAAGGTTAAACAAAACATACCAGTTCCTAGACAAAAAAAGATTAGACAGTCACTGAAGAAAAGTGATGTATTGTAGAAATAGAAAAATTACTATTTTCTTTTTTTAAAAAAAGTTTGTTTTTCACAAAAAGAAAGTAAAAGTATTTGACAGGATAAATGCAAGAAGCAAATTCAGCTATTGTTTCAAATCTGTCTTGTATGTCCTGAATACATGCTTCTTAATCTCAGCCTTTGAAAAGACCTGAAGAGGAAAAAAGTGATGTACTGTCGATATTCTTAAGGTTGTGCTTATTTTTGATGCAAAGGTGGATTGCAGCACAACCTCATCCTCAATTGATACTGTTGTGGTTTAAACCTACATGATAACTTGGAACCACACAGTCCCTTACTCACTCCTCTCCTTCTTTCCCCTAAATTCTTGAGGGAATGGGGAGGAGAATCAAAAGAATGCAAACCCCATAGTTTAAGATAAGGACAATCCAATAACTAAAGTATAATACAAAACTACTATTACCATCACTAATAATAATGATCAGAGAAATAAGAGGGAGGGAGAATACAATGTCTCACCACCCAACAATTGATACCCAGCCCTCTCCAGGCAGTGATCTGGACCTTCTGGGTAGCTTCCCCCAATTTATATACAAGGCATGACATTCTGTGGTACGGAATACCCCTTTGGCTAGTTTGTGTCAAGGTGTCCTGTCTCTGCTTCCTGTTGACTTCTTGTGCCCCTTCAGAATGAGGCATTGAAAAGTCCTTGATCAAGGTGAGCACTACTTAGCAACAACTAAAACACTGGTGTGTTATCAGCACTGCCCACAGAAGGAAGTTGAAAATACAGCACTTCACCAGCTACTAAGAAGGATAAAAATAACTGTTATGGCTGAACGCAGGACAGTCACATAGAATCATAGAATGCTTAGAGTTGGAAAGAACCTTAGGATCATCTAGTTCCAACCCCCCTGCCATGAGCAGGAACACCTCACCCTAGAGCATGTCACCCAAGGCTCTATCCAGCCTGGCCTTCAACACTGTCAGGGATGGAGCATTTACCATTGCTTTGGGCAACCTTTTTGGTTCCACTACCTCACCATTCTCACAGTAAAGAATTTCTTCCCTATATCTAACTTGAACTTCCCCTGTTTAAGTTTAAACCCATTTCCCCTTGTCCTACCACTACAGTCTCTAATAAAATGTCCCTCCCCAGCATCCTTTTAGGCCCCCTTCAGATACTGGAAGACTGGTTGAGTCTCCACTCAACTGTGTCTTCTCCAAGCTGAAGAGACCCAACTTTCTCAGCCTGTCTTCATATGGGAGGTGCTCCAGCTCCCTGATCATCCTCATGGCCCTCCTCTGTACTTGCTCCAATGGCACCATGTCTTTCTTGTATTGAGGACACTAGAACTGCACAATAGAAGTGTTCTGCAACCTCAGGAGAGGTATTACTCCTTAGAGGCACTTGTTCTAGAAGCCGAATGAGGTGCACATGTTCAGAGTGTTTGTCTACAAATAAGAGGAAACATTTCCATTTTCAAGTCTGAAAAAAATGATCTAATAGAGTAAATCACACTAACTCTTGCCTTGTGTTCCTGAATCAATCAGTTAACATTTTTGGTTTTCACTGCAGAGGCCATACATTATTTATGAATAAGCTAAGTAGTTTTATCTTCAGAGAAACACCAGAGATTCTCATTGACATCCCTGAGAGAGGTGTTTTTTCTTTTTCTTTTTTTTTTTTTTTAATTGAACTATTTATTTAAAGACTTAATTATAAATTTAATATCCCAATTTCAAGCTTGTCAGTTGGAAAATCCTTGTTTTCTTTAGCAGTTTTTTAGTAAGCATTAGAGTGGAACCTTCTCTGGTAGAAAAGGTGAAGCTCATATGATATTTTCTCCTTTATTAGTAGTAGAAAAGAATTTCAAAGAAAAACACCTTATGGTACAGCCTTTGACAGTGTAAAGGTGTAAGCCCTGCTATTTCCATATCAGGATAATTAAGCCACAAGCCTGCAAATATTTCAGGAATAAGTAGCTTTAGATAGAATTAATATACCCTAATTTTAGCAGTTAAAAATTAACATTTAGCTTAAGCTAATTAAGCAGCCTCACTATACAGAGATCAAAGAGCAACAGAGACTCCTCCTGAAACAGTTATCTGGGGCTAATTGTAATCTGGAGAATTTCATCTCTCTTGTTCACTAAAAAAGGTAGAGTAATTATTATTGAGAAGAACATCCAGACCAATACTTAGGTGTTTGTCATCTCTAATTCTGACCTAGTCCTGTGGACTACTTTCATTATTAATGAAGAGTAAGTACTATCAAAAATAATTTCTCAAAAATACACATGGAAGATAACTCAAATAAATTGCCATATCTGGATTCCTAATTTTCTGTTATGACTGTAGAAGAAATAACTAGTTCACAATTAGGCATCAGCATTCTATTGTTAAAATTAGTCATGTGAATGACACTCATGCTTACCATTTTATTGCTAAGGTTAAACACATTAAATTAAAGCACTTCTTAAAAATCTCACTGTGCTTCTCTTTGCATATGCAACTGTCTTAAATACATTTAAATATTCAACTTCCTACAATTTAGTCTTTCATGTAAAATAAAAACATCAGTAATTTTCTACCTTGCACAGTGAAATTTAAAATGCACCAAAGAGTGTTGAGATTTCCATTTCTATGAAAAGAGGATAAGAGTCAACATGATAAACTATAGAATTAAGATTTTATCATTGTATTCAGTATAACACTGAGGAGCACAGTTGTTCATTACAGACATAGTAGCATATAGAAGTCATTGTACTGCCTTAGGTTTTTTTGTTTGTTTATCTATCTCTCCAAATTCAGGCAACGCCTTCTAGAAAATAAATGAGGGCTGTCTCTACCTTTAAACTTATACTGAAACTGTATTAATCTCTCTTCCACATATGAAAAATCATTCCTTTGATACAGAATGACAGTGACATTACACTCTAATCGACATAATAAAAATAATACTCAGTCCCACTGTGATAGATATTGCACCCTTCTAAATTACAGAGTTCTATAGATCTGTCATTACAACGGAGGACAAAAAAAAAGGAAACACTACTCCAGTATCTTGCAATAAGCAGAGAAGCTGTTTTATTTGATGACAAATAAGAATATAGGCCTGAAAGCCTATTCTTATTTTATATATAATTTTTTAAATGTGTTTTTATATACATTTTATATATATTCTTATAAGTAATACTATAGGCCTGAAGACCTATTCTTATTTTGTACTAATGTCACATTTGTACACATGCTATCATAGTAACCAGATATATGGGAGCACAGAGTAAGGCATAAAATAAGGGCATCTGTCCCCAAAAGCCTGTGTTGTGCAGTGGTATCTGTAAAAACACATCCTGATTTCTTCTGTAATGAGCTATTTTTCTTCTTAGTAGCTGGTCCAGGGCTGTGCATTAAATTAATCTGAGAACATTGCTGATAACACACTGATGTGTTAGCTGTTGCTCAGTAGTATTTACCCTGATGAAGGAAGTTTCAGCCTCTCATGCTTGGCTAATGAGGAGGAGCACAAGAAGCTAGGATGGAGCAGAGGCAGAACACGTGACACAAACTAGCCAAAGGGGTATTCAATACCACAGCATGTCATGCCCAGTATATGAACTGGGGGGGGGGGGGGATTAACCTGGAACTATATTACTTAGTTGCTTTATAATCCCTTTTTTAATATTGTCATGGTTTAAGCCCAGCTGGTAAATCAACACCACACAGCCATTTACTCACATCCTTCCCCTTCCCATATTCCCCCAGTAGGGTGTTGAGGGGAACTGAAAGAATGTAAAATCTGCTGGTTGAGATAAGAGCAGTTTAATAACTAGAATAAAGTACAATATAGTGGTAGTTGAAACAACACCAAAAACAATAACAGTACTGGTTATAGTAGGGAACAATAACCAAAAAATGATGAATTAAAATTCAGAAAGCACAAGTGATGCACAGTACAATGGCTCACTACCTGCTGACTGATACCTAGCCTGGCCTGAGCAGCATGATACTCAGTATGATATGCTGTGGTCTGAAATATCCCATTGTCTGGTTCAGGTCTGGTGTCCTGGCTGTGCTCTCTCTCTACTTCATGTGCTCCTCCTCACTGGCAGAGCTTGAGAGACTGAAAAGTGCTTGATCAGGGAAAACATTATTGAGCAACAACAGAAACATTGATGTGGTACCAATGTCATTCTAAGACTACTGCCAAAACACAGCTCTGTACCAGCTACTAGGGAGAAAAACTATCCCAGCCAAAAGCAGGGCAATCTCCATGGCTAAGCGTTCTATAAATGAAATGGTAAGAACCATCTGCTTTCAGGCTGAAGAAACAAATGAGATAGATTGACTTCTAGGAATATTGCTTAGAAAGCCTGTCAAGTGATGTGGTTAGAGAGACAGGACAGGTTGTTTGGCTGAGACTGTATAAACAGATGTTATTCAGTCACTTTGCCATTTGTCTGTAGCAGCTGTTAGCAACTGCTTTGAACTTACAATGCCTCAGTCCTCATATGAGAATGGATATAATGATAATTACTAATAATGCAAACTCACAATTAACTGAAATAAAGAATGGAAAGTATAATTGTGTTCACTAGCAGTAATTAGTACTGATAGCTGAAAGTTGCTAGCAGGTAGATGAATCTTATGCGAAATAATGTAGATGATTTCAAAAGATAAGGAACAAAGACAACTATATCTTTACAACTGATATTACATAACATATTCCAGGAGTCTTTCCAGAGATGCTGTAATTCATAGGATGAGTCTTGTGTTGAAACTAAGGCACGTACTTAAATTCTTACTTATCAGAATGCCATTATACCTTCTTTCACATCTGAATGTACGACTTCCTACAAAATGCCATTGTAAAGAAGATTCAATGCACTGTGAGGATGTGAAAAGGCATGTGAAACTAGCTTCAGTTTTTTTTTCTGGGTAAACAAAACAAAATATTCAAGAAGGTCAAACTAATTGCTTTCAGAGTTGGCATAGGATCTTTGGTAAATTTTATGCTCTTATTATTGCACTCTGTGAAAATTTGGCATGATAGATCTTACATAACAAGTTACAAGGAACAGTACATTTAGCAAGAGTTACAGATAACTTTAGATAAATTGCTTTGCTTTTAGTGACTTTACAAACTTGGGCCTTAACACCAAGAAATGAGACAGATAAGCTTTGATGAGAAGGAAGGCTTTTGGAGAAAGCAAAGGCATTTGATAAGAATGTTGGCAAATGCTAACACTCCATTAAGTTCTTGTGAAATTCCATTAAGATCGATCACACTGGCTTAAATTTAGAGCAGTCACTGCAAGTGAATACCAGGATTAGCTTTTCTGATAATAAGCAACTAGCATGTGGATTTAATGTTTATTAACTTACCTTTTTGCTTTTTGACTCAACAACAGAAAACAAACCTAGCCTTTGATGTATGGAGTGTTATTGTCAGCTAACATGGAGCTGGCCAAATCTTGTCTCTGCTTATTTTCAAGCTAGTTTACAGTTTATATTTTTTAACCTGTAAAAAACATGTGCATACTAAATCTGCAAAAGACATGGCAGTAGCTGAAATAATTTTAACCCTGTAACTTTTTAGCTGTTACGATAAAAGCCATTTGGCGTTGATAGTTTTTTTTTTTTCTGTTTGTAACTTGTTTAACCTTTCTCAATAAAAATACTGGTTTATGGGTCAATAATGTATTTCACTCCCTACAGAGCTTATTCAATTGCTATAGAATCTTCATGCAGGTTATGCTTTAGTGAATTTGTTCCCTATCGGCTCTTTTAATACAAACTGAAGAATGCAATATGTGCTTAACTCAACTGATGCTGTGTTTTGTTTGGGAGTTTTGTTTGGTTTTGTGTGTTTGTTTGCTGTATGGTTTTTGTTTCTTTAATTTTCTCTGAATGATGACCTTCTTACAATGCAGAAATGTTCTCACATAGACATGCTCAGTAATTAGGCATGCCGTGTATCAATCACAATTGCTATTTAGCGATCAATCTTCACTGTTAGAAGCTAACTGGATAATGCAGAAGCATTCTAAACTTTTTCATGCTTCCAAGTAAAAGTTTGCATTAATTTAACCACATCATGCTTCTGAGGACTCAATTACTTATCTTACGTTGTGTAACGGGAAGATAAAATCAGATATATTAATGTTTTCATTAAGTTCTGAACTAGTTAGTGACAGGAGGAAAAATGTTTCTCTTTGATTAAGTAAACAGCAGCAGGATAATGTCCTCTAGTCATAGATGATGATGCAGGATAAATCTTTTGACAATTTGTGGAAAAAATATCAGATTGCAAAGGGAAAGGGTGAAAGAAGAGTTGGTGTTCTCCTATGCTCTGACAGGCAATGAAGGAGTTAAAGTACTGTTATTTTCTTCATCTAATGTGGCTTCATTCGTATTAGGAGACTGTAGGTTTTGTACCCCTGGGACCAGAGTGTGAATTCTATCTCTGAGCCTAGCTTGAATCAATATGAGGTATGGGTTTACTCATTGCAACTGTCCCCAAAATATTGTTTCTGGCAGTTGCAAAGGTCAGTAGGCTTTCAACAGTTTCCTTTACCCTGCACTTATTCCTGCGTCTGCAGCACGATTCTTTACTTCACAGTTCTTTAAAGTTGACAAAGCTGTCTCTGTTCACTTAGCATCTTCCTGAAAATAGCACAGCAGGATAAAAAATTCTCTTCATGAGTTTTTCATGCACTCACTGCAGTGGAAACAAAGAGGAAGGGACACTTTGGAAGCTCTAAGTAATTCTACCTGAAAAAGCAGCTCCAATTTCTAGCTTCAGCACATAATCTACCTGTGCATACCTAAACAATCTCCCAGCACCAGCCTTAATCCCTATGTATGTAAAACATTACTCCTTAATATTTCCTCAGTCAAACCTACTACTAATTAAAAATAAAATACAGGCAGCCCTCTATGCATTCCACTTAAATTTTGTCAGCTTTCTATCAAGGTAGCCAAATTACACTGTCTTAATACAAAAATATTTCCTGGCCATGACTAATGACTGCCAAAAACTACACAGACTGCTTCCTAGTATTGAGGAGCAGTGAGAGGAAGTCTTCTGCCATCTCATTCAAAATTTGAATGCAACAAAGACTTACCTTTCTTTTTTTGTAGAGTAAGGCCTGTTGTATAGCACAGTATTTCTGTTTGAGCTGTGCCAGTGCGTGGACTGGAAAAAGGAAGATGCTTGACTCCTGTTTTTTCTGTTGTCTATACTTTCTCAAATGTTTTTCCCTAAATCCTGGTGTTTGGGTTTGGCTTTTATTCTCTTCTCTCCTCAGGTTCTGTTTTGAAGCTAGGCTTCAATACTACCATGCAGACTGACATTGTTTATATTATTTAACTATAATAGCTTGTGCGCATGCCAAAGTTTGCATTCCCAGCGCAATCAACATATATTTTGGGAGGTAGAATGTGCTATCTACAAATCATTCTTTGAATGGCTCAGCTGAAGCTATTTTTTTTGTGGGAGAAAAGATCTTAACTGTATGAGTGAGTACTATATTGTACTGCCTGGCTTGAGGTCCTGCCTAGAATAGATGAAGCCTTATTGTTTCCTTCATTCTACCCCAGTTCCTGACATCCTGGTGTTGGATTTTCTATCACAGCTGTCCAAAAAGTCTACAAGACTTCTTAGTTTTTTAAGTACAGATAAATTTTTGTGACTCAGGAATGAAGAAAAAAAAAAACAAAAAACAACCCTTTTGTTGGCATTATTTAGAATTTCCAACAGTAGCACAATAATTCTTCCTGATCCATTTCCTGAGCCCAGGACACTGAGCAACCTTCTACCAGTTTGGAATTTTTTTCACCTTGTATCACAGCACAGACTTCTTTATTTTATGCAGATACTGGGACCATAGCCACTCTCTACCAATGTTGATGGATCTTCTTCAGCCTCAAGACTAGGAAGTATTTGCTACTGGCAACCAGTGTTGCCAGCAGGTTGAGGGAGGTGATCCCTATTCCTTTATTCAGCAGCTGAGAGGACATATGTGGAGTACTATGTCCTGTTCTGGGCTCCTCAGTACAAGAAAGACATGGACATACTGTAGAGTGAGCAACAAAGTGCCACAGGGATGATTATAGGGGACTGGAGAACCTCATGTATGAGGAAAGGCTGGAAGAGCTGAAGCTGGTTAGCATGAAGAAAATAAGGCTTGCAGGGAATCTTATCAATGCATAAAATTATATGAAGGGGAGGTGCAAAAAAAAGAGCCAGGGCCTTCTCAGTGGTGCTAATGACAGGACCAGAGTCAGTGGGCACAAACTGAAACATGGGAGGGTCTGTCTGAATATCAGGAAAAGCTTTTTTACTGTGAAGGTGCCTAAGTACTGGAATAAGTTGCCCAAGGAGGTTGTAGAGTCTTATCAATATACCTTGTTTCAGTAAGAAATTAAGCTTAATCACACTGATATAAAATGCATTTATGTCAAAATAAACAAAATAAAAAGTTCAGGTGACCAAGTGCAGTACAGATTCCAAACTCTTCAGCTGTGGACCCTTCATGCTCAATAGCCAAAGGCACTCTGAACAGGCAGATCTTTTCATTCCAATACTAATATCCAGATAAGTCAGATAAATCCATCTTTTCAAATGTTTGTTTTTTTTTTTTTTCTGCAGTGTATCTGAAACAAATTCGAGGGGAGCAACACCTCAGTGGAAACACCTGCATTACAGATTTCTAAAGGCAAGTGAGATGTATCTCACCCAGAATTTCTGTTCACATTTTGTATTGGTTTGTCACAATTACTGCATAAAAAATATTTGCGATAATCACCAAGTCCAAATACATAAAATTTGAAAAATATATATATGGTTTTCATTAGTATGAGAGAGAGAGATTTAAAGGCTCTTCAGTGTGGAAAAAAATGACCTGTAGTGCCTCAGGGTTGAGATGAATGTTTAGAGAAATGGGTGTTGTTTTGCTGATTAAACAGATAATAGTACAGATGGAGTGACTGCCACTGCTGCTTGTAGGAGAATACTTCCCATAAAACTAGTTACCATTTTACACACCTAAAACCTTACAGGCATCAGTAGGAAGAACAATTAAGCTCTTCATATGGGATGTCCTCTCTGTTTCTGATTGTCTGCTGTTCTGTGCCTCCTCTAAGACACAAATCTCCAGTAATCTGCAAACATGTTGAATTAGCAAGACGAATGAGTGCTTGTGACCTCAGAAATCATGACTGTGCTTAAGCCAGTAATCTTTAACATGCCTATCTAGCAGTTGGCTACCTGCCCTGGGACTCTTCACTTATCATGTTATGAGAGTGATCATGAAACAAACCAAGATAATTTCATACTACTTGGATTATTCTATACATATGCTACACACTTCTTATGCATATATATTTTATATACAGTAATTTATGTATTGTGCATATATATATGCATGCATATTGTATATATAGAGACACACTTTTAAAATTTTGCTATTTATTTTCTAGACTTTTATGTTTGCATTTTTGTCCTTGTGCTTAGTAGCTGTATTTAATAATGACAGAATAGTACAAATTGTGTATTTTGTATTAAGCATTTATTTTTCCGGCTTCTGCATTAGCTTGCCTATATTTAATTTGAATTTCAGTTGAAGATCATTGCAGTAGAAAAGATTTCCACATAAGTTTTAAAATATTCAATATTTTTCAGTAATAATCCCCTTATAGAACCACAAAAGGTGATCTGTTTGGAACCATAAATTGTGTAAATTGGTAGTGCTGTCTCTACATGACACTACATAAAAAGCAAAAACTACTGCACAATAGGGGTCTATTAAACTGTGTAATATACAAAAAACTCAAAACCTACCATGTCATGTCTCATAGGCTAACAAAAGCTGAAGACAGAAAAAGACCCTATTATTTCTTCCTTCCTGCCAAAGTGAGATTGCTCTCCACAGTATAATTTTCTAGTTTTTGCCCAGTCTCATTTTAAATTATTCTAACAATGGGGCTCCCACTACTTCCCCTAGGAAGTGTAGCCACAGATGACAATTTGACATTCACATTACACTCTAGTCCCTAGATGACACAGTTCAGTGTAATGTGACACAAGATTTATTGTGATGGACTTCAGCATTTGACAGGCTCCACTAGAACGCAATGTGCTCTGAATAGCTGATTTAAACAATGCTTAATAAAACTACTATATCTATAAAGCCAAGGTGATTGAAAACCTTTAAAAAATAAAAAAGTTAAAACTCTCAGAGAGTTAATTTTGCATACAGTATATTGACACATATTGGCAAACACTCCTGTTACCATGTAAATTTTGCCTGCTGGTCTTTAGAGAAAATGAACAGAAGATGAATAAGTTAAAGCCTAAATCTTGAATGTTAGTAGATGAAGGGCTGAATTGTGAAATGTGTTTAATCTCAGAGACACAAAAATGAGAATCAACCAGCATTTTCAAAAGAAACCTGCATGTCCACCTGCACATTCAGGTATTCACTGACTTTAGAAATACAGGTCTTAATTTTGAATGTCAGGTATTTGTAGAGATTTTAACTGCTGGCTATACAAATCTTTGTGTCAGCACTAGGAAGCGGATGCAGAGATGGAGAAAGAAAAGTCACCTTCTGACACAGTGCTGGCAGGATATTAACACTGATCAGTGGTTTTTAGATTTGACCCTTGTTTGTAAACAAATATCACAAGCTAACAATGAATAGTCAAGGAAGAGGAAATGAGCAGTCAGGATACCAGTGGAGAGAAAACAGGAATGTGATTGGTGCAAGTGTGCTAGTGTTAACAAGTGCACTAGTTAAAACAAACAAGTTTTATATGAATCATCAGGTTTACCTCTATAGATCTAATGAAGAAGACAAGCAAGCATGCTCGAGCATATAGCTAATAAGCTACAACTTGGAAGCTATATATCATAGAATACTTCTTTTGCCACAGGACTGATTTTATAATAATGATGTATCTTGTAATGTCATGAAAAGGAGTGATTTAGAGTCATTCAAACAGTGACTGATTTTATCAAAGTGTGACTTAACAGAGCTCAATGGCAAGGTTCACCCTATTACTTGTTATGTGGATGAAACATACAAGGGAAAACTGAGGTGAAATCAAAATAAAAAGCTTAATGCAGAGACCAAAGGCACAAAATGTTAAAGGAGATCCTCCTGTTCAGTCACAAGGTACAGGGTAGAATCCCACGCTTTCTAAACTCCTGGTGGGACATAAATGTGGCTAGATCTAGTTTTAGTTTCTGACTTGGTCACCAGTTTGTATCTGAAGGGTTAGAGTTGTACCAATTCAACACAGAGAAAAATTTTACATGACTTTCATCTAGTAGCAGTATGATGTTTATCATACTATTTATAGAGTCCACAGAATTTACTACACTTGCCATATCAATTTATACACACACATGTACACAGACACAAAGACATCTCAAGGTACCTGTTAAAAATTCCTTTCAAGTTCAGCGAAATATTCACATAAAATATTGGCATTTGATGAAGGAGGGTTGACAACAGAGTGGGCAGACTTCAGCCCGGATACCATTATCAGCTTTCAGTGACTGTTCTCCAGTTTTTCAAACTTGAGAGTTTGTGAGCTCTAAGAGGTGTCCTACTCAGCAGGAGATGCTGGTTGCAGTCTGCTGTCATCCAGGAGATCTCAAAAGGTTTCACTTAGGACCACTGTCTATAAAGTCACAAGATGATTGGATTTTCCTATTACATTTCCATCCTAGCTACAACCCAAGTTGGTAATTGCAAGAAATTTTACAAAACTCTGGTAATAATGATACCATTCCACGTGGGCTACGATCAAGGAAAGGAGTATTCTGAGGCTAGTAGGGTATGACTGATTAACCTTGCTTTTGCATCTCATTTTAGCCATGGAACAGGAGTCCTTGGTACAGTCTGGTACTTAGCCATGCAAGAGTTTCTGCTACAGTCAAGGAACACTTTACTGCCCAACTCAGGGTATTCCTGAGTTCCTAGAACAACACCATATGGAGTCATCTAATCTAACTTAGTCCAATCCCTACAAAAACATGCTTTCTTTTCCATCCTCCTCTGCAGTTTTTAATCTCTTGTACCTTGGTAGCCAATTCTTTACTGTGTCTGAGGGGGTTGTATGACGACCCAACAGGTCTTCAGAGTCTCAGATTATAAATAAGATCTGTCTTGGTTTTATGGTCTGTGAATCACTTCTTCCACTTGAAGAATTCATTGATCTTCACATGGAAGAAATAGAATCATAGACTAGTTAGGGTTGGAAAGGACCTTAAGGTCATCTAATTCCAACCCCCCTGCCATGGGCAGGGACACCTCCCACTAAATCATGTCACCCAAGGCTATGTCCAACCTGGCCTTGAATGCCGCCAGGAATGGAGCATTCACAACTTTCTTGGGCAGCCCACTCCAGTGCCTCACCACCTGCACAGTAAAAAACTTCTTCCTTATATGCAATATAAACTTCTTCTGCTTAAATTTTAACCCCTTACCACTTCTACTGTCACTACAGCTCCTAATGAAGAGTCCCTCCTTCCACAGCATCCCAATAGGCCTCCTTCAGATATTGGAAGGCTGCTATGAGGTCTCCATGCAGCCTTCTCTTCTCCAGGCTGAACAACCCCAACTCTCTCATCCTATCATTTTGCAGGAGGTGCTCCAGTCCCTTGATCATCCTCGTGACCCTCCTCTGCACTTGTTCCAACAGTTCCATGCCCTTTTTATGTTGAGGACAGCAGAACTGCACATAATACTTCAAGTGAGGTCTCCCAAAAGTAGAGTAGAGGGGCAAGATCATCTCCCTCTACCATGCTCCTTTTGATGCAGCCGAGGATGCGTTTGGCTAGTTTTGACTTCTTACAGAAAATAAAGCATACAACATTCTTTATAAGTCACAGCCACTGTGCAGTAAGGCACAGATACCAGTGTTTCAGTCATTTATCAGAAAATGTATTCTTCCAATATTAGATTGTGGCAACTAGGCTCTCAGTTGCCAGAAAGTGAAAGGCCATTCTGATTTTATGTTGCCCCTTTAGAATTTAGACTACGACAGTGGAGGAGTGTTAGTCCCAACAGCCAAAGACACAAAAGAGAAAGAGGTTACAAAACACCATGTCCTCATGGCTTTATCTCTTCAGGCTAGGAGGTGAGGTGCACATTTAAAACAAAGTCAAATGGAAGACTTTTGCACAAGAAAAAAGCAAAGTACCAATATGAGTCAACATCCTTATGAAAAATCACTTACTCTATTTCTGCACTTATTCTTTGTGAATTCCAGGTGGTACTGAGGACTATTTTTATTGTTTAAAGTGATAATATGCAATTTTCTTTTTTCTTTTTTTTTTGTGTGTGTGTGTGTGTGTGTGCGTTGTAAATGCACAACATAGTCACATTGAGGAGAGTTCTAAGAGACCTACCATTTACTGACTATAAATTTCATAAAGGTTTACAGTGAATCTGAAATTCAGCAAATTTTTGCATTCAAATTTTGTATCATGACTGTTTATATTTTGTTTTGAAAGATTTCCCTAAGTGTTAGCTATTGTAAACTCAACTTTGAAAAAAATATTGAATGGGTGATTTTCAAAGCAAGTAAATCGGAAGAACATGGGTTTGATAAAGTACTTTGTGTATTCCTTTTTGAGCCAATGTTTTCTAATACAATAGTAATAAGGAGTTTATAAAAAATACACCAGTGCATAGGTATCAGTACGAACACTACATTAAAGGCAAACATTTGTAAACTGGATGTAAGATAAAAAAAAAGAGTTTAAAATTTATTTTCAAACTTGCTTAAGGGTAAGAGTATATTATATGAACATCTTATTCTTGGGTATCCGGTCTACTATGTATAGAATCATGAAATGTTTTAGATTGGAAGGGGCCTTTATAGACCATCTAACCCACACCCTCTGTAATAAGCAAGGAAATCTTCAACTAAATCAGAATGCTCAGAGGCCCGTCTAGCCTGGCCTTTTGAAACCTCCTATTTCAGCAAAGCTATACGAAACAGTTTTTACTTATCTTTCTTGCAAGCCCCTTTAAGTATTGAAAGGCTGCAATAAGGTCTCCCCAGATCTTTCTCTTCTACAGGCTGATCAAGTTCAATTCTCTCAGCCTGTCTTCACAGGAGAATCCATCTGATTATTCATGTGGCCTTCCTCTGGACCCTCTCCAACAAGTCCATGTGATTTTCTCTGCCAAAGACTCCAGAGCTGAAAGCAGTACTGCAGGTGGGATCTCACAAGAGCAGAGTAGAGAGGAAGAATCCCCTTCCTCAACCTGCTGGTCGCAATCCTTTTGATGCAGCCCAGCATACTGCTGGCTTTCTGAGCTGCCAGCACAAGTTGGCTAGTCAAGTCCAGTTGTTCATGCACCAGTACTGCCAAGTCCTCTGCAGGGTTTCTGTCAGTCCCTTCATCCTCCAGCAGGACTGAGAACTGGAAGTTGCCCTGATCCAGGTGCAGGACTTTGCACTTGGCCTTTTTGAACTTCATAAGGTTCACATTGACTCACTTCTCAAGCTTATCCTGGTCCCTCTAGATGGCATCCTTTTCCTCAGGCATGTCAACGCCATAACTCAGCTTGGTGTCATCTGCAAATCTGCTGAGAGTGCAATTGATCCCACTGTGATATGCCATTGATCAGGATATTAAACATTACTGGTCCCTGTACAATTCCTTTAGGGAAATCACTTGTCACCAGTCTCTATCTGGGCATTGTGCTGTTAACCACATTCCTATGCATGTGAACATCCAAACAACTAATCATCCACTGAAAAGTCTGGTTCTGTAGTCAGTTTTCTTCATTCTGATGCTTCCTATTAAAAAGGTTACTGATTATCTGCATTAAGACAAATGGGGAATCTTAATGCTTCCTTTTAATTAACTGCCTTTTCTAAGTGTTGTTTAATTACTGACTTGAAAGACAACAGAATATTGTATTTCCCTCATTCTCTCACTTTCTCCTTTGTAAATTGCTTTGTTGCACCCTTTTGCACTCCTCGATTCATTTCTGTTGTTATTTATATTTCTGTCTGTTCATGCATCACTTAGAACTTTCTTTTTTTGCCTGAATAATTATATAAGGACAGAATCATTGCTTGGAGCTTGCCTAAGGCATTACGTCTCAATACAGAGGATTGCCTGAGCCCTAGTTTTACTGCAGCATGCTTTCTCACTGCACAAGAGAGCATGCATTCACTCAACCAGATTCCTCTGTTCAGCCACTACAGTGTTCAAAAATCCAGATGGTATTTTATTTGCTTTCTCTCACTTTCTATTGTCTGTGATTTGTTCTTTCACACTTATTTTCACTTTGCTTTTTCTTTTGAGCAATACCTTAATTAAGCAATGAGAAGTTCATTAGTTGATAAGTCATATAGTTTGTTTTAAGTAACATTTTCTATTGTACATCAGCTGTGCTTAGAACAATGATCCAGCAAGGTCCTGAGATTTCCCAGCTTCTTTTTGAGTCACAACATGACAGCGTTATCACCTCTCTAATTTAAATCATGATTTCATTGAGTATCAAAAGAGAATTTACAGTGAGGAGTCTGATTCAACTTGGATTTAAAAATAAATGCATTTATGACCACCTATTGCACGTAGATGAAAACTCACCTGAACCAACACTGGGAGAGAAGGAAAATTAACTAGGACAAACAAATAAATCTTAAAAAGTCATCTTTCTTACTCACTGAATAATTTTGAACAATTTATAATAAATATTACATTATCCTTTAAATGTTTTTCCTATTTGCCGTATTCCTCTTAGATGACGATTTAATTGCTACATAGTTGTTAAAGGTTCTTTCACTGAGGTAATGTCAAACATAAATGAAAGTTAAATAGCATGTGTTTTACTGTGTGACTCAGAAATGTAGCACAAAAGCTGCTTATGTCCCTAGTAAGATGGATTTGCTGATGATGGCAGTGATGTTATTTGTTCAGTAATTGTTTTTTCCTGGAATCACTGCTCACAGCTCTGTATGCAACTCCATGGCTTTTTGATCTATGAAAAATCTCACTAAGTTAAACTGGAATAACTTTACCCATCTCTCAGAAACAATTAATGAGCTAATGATCATACTCTAAACTGCAAGAGAAGACAACAATGTAATCTATGCAGACCAACTTTTGGATAAAGGCTCTATCAAAGACTGGCTACATGTTTCAAACACATTATCCAGAAATGCTTTAGCATGTAGACTTATTGTAAGAAAAGGCACCAAAAAAAGACTGTTTCTAAAACGGAGCTCATGCATTCTGGCAGTCAACCTGGATGCTGCCTCCCTTCCTTCTTCTCAGGAGCCTCATCCAAGATTCTATACTATTGCTGTTGATAATGCAGTTATTAAGAGAAAATGTGGTTGTCGTGGTTTAAGAATCTCAAACTCACGCAATTGCTCTCTCACTCACTTTCCCCTCTTTCTTTCCCAGTCCCGGGGGATGGGAACGAGAATCAAAATCTCCCACAGGTTGAGATAAGAACAGTTTAGTAACTAAAGTATAGCATAAATCACTACTGCTACCACCAATAATAATACAAGAGAAAATACAAGGAAAGAGAATACAACAGATCTTCACCTGACACCTAGGCACGTCACGCAGTGCCTCCCCATCACCTGATACCAAGCTCAACTACTGAGCGCTTCACATCACCTCATACCAAATCCTGGCCACGCCATGCACCCCCCCTGCACCATCACCCTTCCAGGTCTCTGCTCTCCATCTCTACCTCCTGGACATGATGTGCTGTGGTATGGAATATCTCTTTGGTCAGTTTGGGTCAGGTGCCCTGTCTCTCCTTCCGCCTGGCTTCTTCTAGGCTTCCCTCCTCCCTGGCAGAGCATGAAACTCAGAAAGTCCTTGGCCAGCCTAAATATTCTAAGCCATAACTATAAACAGTGGTGCTATCAGCACTGCTCCCAAGCCAAAAATCCAAAACACAATGCTGCACCAACTACTACTTAAAGGAGAAAAGACTGCTGTTGCTGAACCCATGACAGTCATTCAAATGTTAATAAAAACCTAACTGAGACTTTATGTAACTGTAAATAAGATGAGATACGAAGGTAAAAAAAATACTTTATTGAGTGATAATAATACATAATTTTTTTTTGACACAGCAGACATTTTTACAAGTCTGAAAGAAAAGCAACAAACATCAGACCTAAATGTCAAGCTTTTATATTTGTATGAAGTTTATCAGTTATATTATTGAAAGAAAAATATAAGTAAGCTGCACATTTGAAGCAGTGAGGATTTAAGTAAGTGGAGAGATTAGGTGGTTATTTTCTAAAGAGGGCAGGGTTTTTTTTTAGCATACAGAACAGGACAGGATGTAGAGCATACGTGCATTAAAAATATGAGAAAGTGTGGGAAGAAATTACAGTACATCACAAAATCATAACTTTATAAAGCCTATGATTTGGCATCCAAAGTAGTGATGTGTTCTCATCATTTCTCATCAATTTCAATCTCATCATTTCTCAGATTCCCCTTTCCAAGGGTCTTCTAGCTCTGTCTGAGAGTGAAAGAGTAGTGGTTGAGCAGTTAGTTTTCAAGATGTAATTTTCATAGAATCATAGAATAGTTAGGGTTGGAAAGGACCTTAAGATCATCTAGTTCCAACCACCCTGGCAGCGGCAGGGACATCTCCCACTAAACCAAGCCACACAAGGCTATGTCCAACCCAGTCTTGAACACCACCAGCAATGGAGCATTCACGACTTCTCTGGGCAACCCATTCCACTGCCTCACCACCCTTACAGTAAAGAATTTCTTCCTCGTGTACAGTATAAAGTTTCCTAGTTTAAGTTTGAACCCGTTACCCCTTGTCCTCTCAGTACAGTCCCTCATGAAGAGTCCCTCCCCAGCATCCCTCTAGGCCCCCTTCAGATACTGGAAGGCTCCTATGAGGTCTCAATGCAGCCTTCTCTTCTCCAGACTGAACAGCCCCAACTCTCTCATCCTATCTTCATACAGGAGGTGCTCCAGTCCGCTGATCATCCTTGTAGCCCTCCTCTCGACTTGTTCCAGCAGTTCCATGTCCCTTTTATGTTGAGGACACCAGAACTGCACATAGTATTCCAAGTGAGGTCTCATGAGAGCCAAGTAGAGGGGCAAGATCGCCTCCTTCTACCTACTGGTCACGCTCCTTTTGATGCAGCCCAGGATACGGTTGGTTTTCTGGACTGCAAGAGCACACTGCCGACTCATGTTCATTTTCTCATTGACCAACATCCCCAAGTCCTTATCCTCAGGGCTGCCCTGAATCTTTTCTCTGTCCAGCCTTTAGCTGTGCCTAGGATTGCTCCAACGCAGCTGTAGGACCTTGCACTTATCATAGTTAAACTTCATGAAGTTGGCATCAGCCCACTTCACAAGCGTGTCAAGGTCCCTCTAGATAGCATCCCTTCCCTCCAACGTATCAACCAAATCACACAGCTTGGTGTCATTGGCAGACTTGCTGAGGGTGCACTCAATCCCACTGTCCATGTCACTGACAAAGATGTTGAACAAGACTGGTCCCAACACTGATCCCTTTGGAACACCTGTCGTTACTGGTCTCCTGCTGGATATTGAGTCATTGACCACAGCTCTTTGCGTGCAGCCATCCAGCCAGTTCTTATCCACTGAGTGGTCCACCTATCAAATTGATGTCTCTCCAACTTAGAGACAAGGATGTCATGTGAGACAGGGTCAAACGCTTTGCACAAGTCCAGGTAGATGTCATCAACTGCTCTACCCTTGTCCAGCAGTTCTGTAGCCCCATCATAGAAGGCCACCAGAGTGGTCAGGCAGGATTTCCCCTTAGTGAAGCCATGCTGGCTGTCACCAACCACATTGATGTTTTTCATGTGCCTCAGCATGCCTTCCAGGAGAATCTGCTCCAAGATTTTGCCAGGCACAGAGGTGGGACTGACTGGTCTGTAGTTTCCCAGTTCATCCCTTTTCCTCTTCTTGAAAATGGGGGTTATATTTCCCTTTTTCCAGTCATCTGGAACTTCACCTGACTGCCATGATTTTTAAAATATGATCGACAGTGGCTTAGCAACTTCATCTGCCAGCTCCTAGAGGACCCTTTTAATTGGGATCACTTGTGTAAGCAAGTTTGGCCTGGATTTCTATCCCAACTCCAACACCCCCAGGGTTTGGTATTTGGGGCAATCCCCTCAACTGCATGGCGATGTTTAGTCTGCCCTTCTGCTTACTTCCATGACAACTCTGTGAACATTGGGCTTGCATGATACAGCAGGGTGGTCTGACTTTGCAGGGTTGTGACTGACCCTCGTCCGCCAACCTGGGCTTGCTCCACCTCTCTTGTAGGACTGGGGGATGTTTGGGGTGAGGATATCATCAACTCCTCACATCCTGCTCCTCTTCTCCACCCTGCCCAGCTTTTCCCTGGCAGGCGGCATCTGCTTGTCATAAGGGGTTTGGGGCTGTTCCAGCTCAGGTGAAAGAAGTGGTTCACAGACCATAATGACAATCTTCAGCCATCAGCCTTTTCCTGGAGGCCTTTGTAGGCTGCTTGTTCTCACACAAAGTTTGAACCCAAGAGACCTCCCCATGGTCACTCCTAGGACTGTGGTTCTACCTCTGAATGAAGACTTCCTCAGTCTCAAGACACCTGTCACATTTTTGCCTGATCACTGACCCAACCATAAACTGCATTATAATGGATATCACCTAAAGAATAGAGCAAAGCCTTGTGAGCAAATATTGTTAGCAGGAATGAGATCTGTCATAATATTTTAGGCCAAATTAATTTCCAGATCTACTTGTACTGAATTCAGTGTTTCATTTTAGGGTTGAATTAGTTCTGTCATTTAGTGACTAATTAAAAAGACACCTTACACCTCCCCTGAGATATCACAATGAAGAAAGGTGCCTGAGCATCCTCTTGGAAGCTTCTTCAGCATGTCATTGTTACTTTTCAGCAGGGATGATCTCTCAGACAACGTATAGACTACTTGCAATCAAGGGTCATTTTTTAACACCAACCTGCTATTACTATTCTGTTAAAAATTGACACCACGAGGCAACTTTTACAAGACTTGCTTATGTCTGAAAACATACTGTGGAAAATAAATCAATCAAAACAGAAATTGCATGTATTAGGAAAAAGAATAGAGGTCATAGGGAATGGGTCATAAACTTGAAAACTTGAGACTTGACATAAATACCCTGAAAATCCTTAGTGTGCTTAAGTACATGAAAAAGTGATCTGTGTCAGCAAGCATCATGTTCTAGGAAATGACAGAAGGGAGTCATAAAGTTTGCAAAGTGCTACTGAAATGGAAAGCAGCCCCTGGTGCTTAGCAGATAACTGATGCTTAAACAGCTGTTAAATGTTATGTTCTAGACTGCAGCCCTAGTAGGTATTCGGCAACTACAGAGTATTAATAATGAAAAAATATTTGCATATTTATAAATTCTTTCAGTTAAGGATCTTTATGTTTGTTGTATATTGTGCAATGGATTTTCAAAATGTCTTAGTAATGCAGATACCTAATTCGATGCTTTTTATGTAGACTTAGGAGTTATGCTTAAAATAGTCAAACTCAAGTTTACACAGAAATTACTAAAAAAATTTGGAATTAAATTCCCCGATTTTGTATGTTGCATTTCTATGTAACAGTCAAAAAATGGCTGAAGTATAGTATCTGAGCAAGATCAGGAGGATGAAATATGGTGAATTTACTTTGGCAAGTATGGCATTTACCCACTCGGTGTAAGATTTTCAGCTTCAGATATACTACGAATCACAGTATTTTCATGATACATCTTGTTTTATTTGTATGTCCTATTCAACAGATTATTTAAATTGGCAGTTCTAATTATCTGTGTATGTATTTGTTACAGTTGTATTTTGCTGGTAATAGTTACAGTAATCATAACACTCAAGGTACACTTCAGTACTTTTTTTCTAACTGAGCAGTATGCTCTATGAATGGATTCCTGAAAGTATTTAAACACCCTTATTTATGGATGGAATCTTGTGTTAATTGCTTTAAGGAAATAAGATGTGATATATTTTGTGATTTATGTTGCTGGTCCTTTCAGTTCCAAATTCTCTTTCCTTATAAAACCAGTGTGCTGGTTTTAGCTGGGATAGAGTTAACACTCTTCATGGTAGCTGGTATGGGACTGTGTGTTGGATTTGTGCTGAGAACAGTGTTAATAATACAAGCATGCCTTCATTATTGCTGAGCAGTGCTTACACAGAGCCAAGACCTTTTCTGCTCCTCATACCATCCCACCAGCAAGTGGGCTGGGAGTGAACAAGGAATTGGGAGGAGACACAGAAGGAACAGCTGATTCCAACTGACCCAAGGGTTATTCCACACCACCTGAGGTCATGCTCAGCATATAAAGCTGGGGAAGGAAGAAAGAAGTGGGAGGTTATATTTTCAGAGTAATGGCATTTGTCTTCCCATGTAACTGTTATGTGTGATGAAGCCCTGCTTTCCTGTGCTGACTGTACACCTACTTAATAACGGAGAGTGGTAAATGAATCCTTTCTTTTGCTTTGCTTGCATACACAACTTTTATCTTGCCTATTAAACTGTCTTTATCTCAAGCCATGAGTTTTCATCATTTTATCCTTTTGTTTCTCTTCCCATCCCATCAGAGGGCGATGTTGATAATATACCGGTGTTATCGTTGCTCAGTAGCACTTACTCTGATCAAGGACTTTTCAGTCTCTTGTGCTCTACCATTGAGGAGAGGCCCATGAGGAGGGGTACAAGAAGCTGGGATGGAGCAGAGAAAGGACACCTGACCTGAACTAGTCAAAGGGGTATTCCATAGTATGGAACATCCTGCCCGTCATATAAACTTGGGAGAGTTGGCTGGGAGCTCCCATCACTGTTCAGGGACAGTCTTCCAATCATTTTGCACATGGTAATTGTACCCTTTATCTCTTGTTTTTTTTTTGTTGTTTTTTTTTTTTTTGTAAGGGGGTGGGATTTATTCGTTCTTCTCTCTCCTTCTCTCTTTCCCATTATTATTATTGCTATAGTATTATACTCTTATTCCATTATTAAGCTATTCTTATCTCAACCTTTTTTCTCCTCCTCATTCCTCTGGAGGGGGTGGGGAAGGAGCAGTGAGCTGCTGTGCATTAGTTACCTTCTGTGTTTAAACCACAACAGATTGGAACTATAGAATGTGGAATTGGATTATGGTTTGTAACAGTTATTGTATGAGAAAATTTATTTGTCTAAAATTTTGCTCAAAGAACTGAGCCATTCAAATCCACTTTACCGGGATTCCATTTCAAGGCACCACTACTGAGGTCTTGATCACTGGGTGCATACAGGAAGATTTTGAAGATTTGTGGAGCTACCACATAGACCCAAACTATTTAACAGCTGCAGAAATGACTTTATTTTATCTTCATTTCTGTCATACCTAAGGGGCTGCCTTTAACATACCAAGTCTTCCCATTTGGCAGAGGATTTTGTACAGAATTCATACGATGTCAAGCTCAGACTTTCTAAACCTTCAGGTTACGCTGCTCTGTTATGGACAGGGGAGAATATTACCAGGGGTGTCTTTGTAAACAGAGCCATACTTCATAAAATTGCAAGAAAACCAACTAAATTGTTTTCATTTTCACTGTGAAAATAACTGCTTTTAGGTCAGGAAATCTCCTGTGTTTTGCAGATTTTTTCCTTCTTTCTTTAGACTTATATTGCAGATTGTGTCTTGTGAAGTGTCTGAGTGCATAAAATGTTATTAATTGGAAAAGACAATTTTTATAAATAATAGAACATACAATTACCAATATATGTTTCTACTAACTTATCAAAAAGGACCAACGTTAACAGAAAATCCACATGAACAGAATATTAGGATATGTTTTTCAAACCTCTTTGAGATTCAGTACACCTTCTTTCTAATTAGATTTGTTCTGTATGTGTACATAAATTTTGTAAATGGCTTGAACATGCCAAATAATCTTGTTTTAATTATAATAAATAAGAGTGATATTTTAAAGACTGAAACTTTGATGTCAAATTCAATTTAATGGTAAAATGTATCAGCAAGAGACACTGAATCTTTCTTAGTGGAAAGCAAATTAAGTATTATGTACCCTAGAACTGCACAGCGTAACAAGAGAATTCTAAAATCTGTCCTGGGCATCAGAAGAAAACAGAAGTTTGAAAAGGAACAGTTTTGCATAAGTAATCAGTAATGAAGGTTTGATTTTCTTTTTCTAATTTCTGAAATATGAATCTTGAGAAATACATGTTGCATTATGAGATGGAGAATTTATTCCATGAATTTATAAGAAAACAAAATTACTGGGAAAAATCCTCTTGCCACATCTCCAGGTACTACAGTTTTGCATACTAGACATGGAGGAAAATTCAAAGTTTTGTGACATTTTTTTAAATAGACAAAATTATTTCTCCTGAATGATATTAAATAATATGCAAACTTTTGATAAATGAATTGTATCTATTTACTGTTAAAGACGTTTTAAAACGCCTTTTCTGCTTTTAAAGGTGGTCTACAGTAATGTCCAGAACAAATCTAGTATTAAGCTAGAAATTCTGAAAAAAATTGCATTTGTAACGATATAAGAAAAGCCTGTTTTTTTTTTTTTTTTTTTGGAAATAAGAACGTTTGTTTCGTTATTAAGCTAAAAATATTAATAATTTAAAAATTTGATTGTAAAAACATCCTTTCTCACTCTGAGATAAAATGAGACTATTTTATAATCCATCTCACCAAAAACTGTGATTATGGGGAATTTTGATGTCAGTTCTTGTGTTTGGAAAAAACACTACTCTGTGAGTGCTGTGCTAGGAGGGGAGCACATGGCCTCAGTGTGCAAGGGCAGACTGGACACTGGATTATGACATAATGAGTGACAAAATCTCTTTTATTGTGAAGACAAAGACTTGAATTCACCACAAAGACATCATGGATTCAGGCTGAACAAGGTCTGTAGTGGGTATCTCCAGGTTTTTCCCATCCTACTGCTTTTAAGTGGCTCTCCTACCTCACCTCACAGGAAAAATGTTACCTGCTTAGAATAATCATTGTAGGTTCAAGGGAACCATTCCCAAAAGAAAAGATTCTGTCAACCATATATGTGCTTTGCAAGAGTTTTACTTTATGGTTATGAAAGCTTATTGGGAAGTTCCATTTTCTTCTTTTACTGCAGTTAACTGTAGTAAGAGGAGTGAACTGCTAATGACCATAGTCATTACAGAGAATTGGGGGAGGCAGATAGTGGCTTGATGGATATATAGGTGTAACTGATGTGTATGAACACTGGAACAAAGACAAGTATATAAATTAATCATCATAAATCAATAGCAAAGTGAAGATGTGCACCCGTAAGTTTGTGTATCTATGCATGTCCTTTTGCGTACATATGTTCTTTATTTATGTTATTATGTGCATATTTGTGAGCAGAGAAGTATGTTTACACTGTGTATGTGAATATATGCACATAAGTTTATAGAACATCTTCTATTCATGCAGAAAATATGGAGGCTCTGTATATATACATACACAAACCCACAAAATAAAGTTTATGAAATTGTATGAAACTAGGTTCTTCTTTTCTTACTTAAAGCCAGCAGCACACAGACCGCTTTGTGCTTTACTCAATGCACAATTACAACTATATATAAACCTCATATGCCTCATCAAATCAGATGGAGATTTGATTTTCTTTGATAGAAGGCTGTATAAAGCACTGCATGTGAACCCAGAATGTTTCCTAAATGATCCAAAGATTTATTAACTTCAGAAGCTTGCAAATTTTTGTGGATTTTCTATTGTTCTGTTTGGGGAGTTTGTTTAGTTGTTTTCTTGTCGCGTCCCCGTCCACCTCCCCCCCCCCCCCAGAGACAACATCCAAGCTACAGGGTACTTTCATTTGACAACAGATGGTTAAGTGTCAGACTAATTCCTCTATCTAAGACAAAATTTAAGTCCAGGTGTTTTGAGCTACAAAAGAGAAGAAATTAACTTTGCAGGAAAGTGGAAATAAGTTGAGTTAGATAAATTTTGATGAAAAATCAGAGCTGTTGACCAGTTTTAATAATGCAGCATATGCTGCTATTGATCAGAAATTTGCATTGAGTTATTTGTCACAGTGGTTCACAGTATTTAAAGAAAGGGGGTAACTTAATGGGAACGCTGACCTCTAAATCACATTGTTTTGGGTACACTGAAAACAATTCATAAGAAAAGCAATGGCATCTACTGTCTACTCCTTTGTTTTTATAACCTTTTCTTATGAAGGTCTAGTTAGATTTGGAAAGAGAGTATGCTTTACCTGAAAAACTGTTATGAATGATCTATAGCATCTCAATCACCATCTGTAGCCTGTTAGTTGCACAGTTACTCAGGAGGAAAGGAAGGTTCTTCAAAGGTTAATGAATGAAGTTAATGAGGGGAAAATACTGCAGTAAGATAACAGTTGTGGTTAGCCTTTATAAAAATGACAGGGAATACAAAGTAGTAGAAAAAGATGTTGTTTTTTTTTTTTTTAAAAAAATCAACTGCCTGTCCAGGATGTGTGAAGGTTTTAAGCTAGATGAGGAAAAGCATGGGTAATACAAGACCAGTAGAGGCCAAAAAGGAAAAAAGCAGACCAAAATCATGTGTCCTAAGATGTCCTGTTTCAGTTCATTGCCATTAAGAGATTATGGTTCCGTAAGTATACGCATATTGAGACATATTTGCTATATCTATACTTGCAAATACTGAATAGGTCCAGCACTGAAAAATAGTTGTTCAGGCTGTCAAATTTTATTTGACAGACTCAGACACCGTTTTGACTTGGATAACTCCAAAACTCTCAGGCATGCTCAGGAGTTAGAATAGGCCAGGAACCATTTCTGTAGGCAGTTCAGATGTAGCTAATGCATTTTGGAGACTAACAATGCTAGTGTGAGTGAGTCCTGTCCACTGATTTCAATGTCTATGAATATGTCTTAGCACTGCTGAGTTTGCCATTATGTAGCTACAGTGGTTCAGTCAAACCCTGAAGTGTTTTTTCAGGAGGTAAGAGTTGGTTGTCTTCTGCAATCCTGGTAGCAACTGAGTAAGAAAAATGAAGGCTAAGAATAGAAGGTATCCTTCCATTAAGCCCTTCTGATTAAATAGAAATCCTATGATGCATTTCACACTAAATAGTTTGCTAATGTCAAGAATGACAAAACAGCATTTTCACTCTGTAATTCATAGTATTTTAATCATAGAATCATAGAACAGTTAGGATTGGAAAGGACCTTAAAATAATCTAGCTCCAACAGCCCTGCCAGGGGCAGGGGCAAGGACACTTCACACTAAACCATGCCACACAAGGCTCTGTCCAACCCGGCCTTGAACACCATCAGCAATGGAGCATTCACAACTTCCCTGGGCAACCCATTCCACTGCCTCACCACCCTTACAGTAAAGAATTTCTTC
>JASSUY010022097.1:0-20180 GCA_032466535.1 Forpus xanthops
TTACTAAACTGTTCTTATCTCAACCTGTGGGAGTTGCATTCTTTTGATTCTCCTTCTCACTTCCCCGGGACTGGGGACGAAAGGGGGGGGGGGGCACAGAACTGTTTGAGGGGCCTCAAACTACAACAATGTCCTATTTCTCTAGCAGATATTCACATCTATCATTACCTCCTAAATCAATAAAGAAACATATATGAACAGATTCTATTGTTTAAGAATCTTTTCAAATGAATGGTCTTTCTTTAGTGAACTGTTTCTTGAAGCTGTTATCTAGGACAAACAATGTGTTAAAAAGGCTACTCCCAATGAATAGCCATTAAAAAAAGAAAGAAAATGTCTTAGTTTAAAATATTCCATTTTACCTCCTTTTGTCTCCCAGCATGCCATTCACCTGGTTAAGAAATTTTCTGCAATCCTATTAAAACACAGAAATCTCTTAAAGAACAGCAAAATAGTAGTTTACCTCCTTGGAAATATTTTTTATACGACTTACTGTTTCAAACTCAGAATCTTTAATTCCTTTAAATGCACTGGACACAAACTCCATGGAAAACCACTGGCATGCCAGCTCTCCTCTTTGTTTCTCTGATGTCATTCTGCATAAAGCTTCTGTAATGGCTACCTGCAGGTCATAGTCTATAGCACAACGCATTTTACAGGAATAGTAGTTTTAAAGATACTACTGACATAAAAAAGCATTATTATGTTTTGATTATACTATGGAATAGCATATTATATGCTATATTATGATTATACCAGAAAAATACTATAAGCTGTGCTGAACATTTAATGATACCTTTCATATTATATCCAAATACATAACCCATAATGGATATATAGATAAAGAAGTAAGGGAATGAGTATGATTAACCAACTTATGTGCCACACTGAAATTTCAATCAAGCTTTCAAGGAATGTCAGAGGAGCACGAGGCGAGCAAGAAGAGGCTTTCAGCTTTCACCTGTCTGATATGGGAAACCGTTGGATACCAAAATGATCCCTGAGAGCCTAGTACTCTAAAAATGGCTTGCAGGTCAGTATCTGAGAAGACTGACTTCCTGATGATTTTTTTGATGTTTTGAAACTTACATTTGAGAGAAGGGCTGAAAACATCAAAGAGCCATGCGCTGCACACATCTGAAACATTCCAGCTTGCAGACTGTTTTCATGCAGTACTGGTATTTTTCAGAGGACTAATTGCAGTATTCTGCAGCTTCTAAATGTCTTCTCTGGATTTCTAACGGGTCTGCATAATTTTTAAGAAGTTTGATATTAAATTGTTTACTGAGTTACAAGCTCACCTCCAGCATCCAAAATTCTCTTCCCCATGTCACTCCTGCCAAACAAGGTAATGTTCCATTAAAACATGACAGCAACACAAAGTACAGAAGCAAAGTTTTATTTAATTGCAACCTTTAAAGTAGGAGACAAACCCTTGATTCTACTAAACTATGAGACTTCAAAGGGATCAGTATGTTATGCTAAGGCTGTACATCTGAAAGTACCACCCGGGCAAGTGAATAACCTGACATATATAAATTTTATTCTACTTATTTTTTTAAATGCTAAAAAAAAAAAATCTCAAGGTGAACCGCTCGTCATTCTAGTGACTGATTCATGTGCTTTACACATAGAATCACAGAATGGTTAGGACTGGAAAGGACCTTAAGATCATCTAGTTCCAACCCCCCTGCCATGGGCAGGGACACCTCACACTAACCATGTCACCCAAGACTCTATCCAACCCAGCCTTGAACACCGCCAGCAATGGAGCACTCACAACTTCTCTGGGCAACCCGTTCCAGTGCCTCACCACCCTGACAGTAAAGGGTTTCTTCCTTATACACAATCTAAACTTCCCCTGTTTAAGTTTGAATCTGTTACCCCTTGTCCTATCACCACAGTCCCTAATGAAGAGTCCCTCCCCAGCATCCCCATA
Organism: Forpus xanthops; assembly: GCA_032466535.1. Lineage (NCBI taxonomy): Eukaryota > Metazoa > Chordata > Aves > Psittaciformes > Psittacidae > Forpus > Forpus xanthops. The sequence goes on from JASSUY010022097.1 coordinate 1,940, forward strand.
GGCCCCCTTCATATTCCTAAAAAGAATGTATTTCATTATTTCAAGACAACAGGGATGAGAAAAAGCCTAACCCAGATCAGAAAAGATGTAAACTAAGGCTTATAATGGAGAACAACCCATGACAATACCAGCCCATAGCCAGTACCACTGGCAGTAAAACAGCAAATGTAAAAGTGAGATAAACAGGGACTGTGAGGGTGGTGAAGTACTGGAAGAGGTTGCCCAAAAATGTGGTAGATGCTCCATCGCTGGCAGTCTTCAAGGCCAGATAGGACAGAGCCTTGGGTTACACGGTCTAGTGTGAAGTGCCTCTGCCCATGGCAGGGGTTTGGAATGGGATGATCTTAAGGTCCTTTCCAACCCAAACCATTCTAGGATTCTATGATTGCATAGTCTTAGGCAAAAATTTCCTCTCCAGCTATGTAAATGCCATAACGATATAAAAATTATACTGAAGATTACTTACATGACACACAACATTTCCTTTGTAGAAAATATCTTCTTCCTGGCATCTCGAGGCATGCTGTCAAGCACTAAATTAAGTTTTCTTACTACCTAAAAAAGTGGAGAAAAGGGAGCAAATTTTAATATAAGTTGTTAAACTTTAAGTTATTCTTATTTCTGACCCGTCTAATACACTTCATACAGCTGAAGAAAATAAAATGCTTTAATAATTACAAAACAAGAAAAGAAAATGAGGTCTATCTGACCTTAAGTGGCATTTATCTTGATATAAGTACCTCAATTTCAATAAATTACCTTGAACGTGAACTTCAGTTGTTAAAGTGTTATGGTTCTTATTTGTAGGTTTAAAGACAGAACACCCCCCCAAAATTTCAAAGATAAAGTTCTGTCTGCAGTTGTTTGCTGAGCTGAAGTGGTCCTGAAACTTGCATTAAAAACCATTCCTTTAAGGATGCAGTCTTTACAGAAGATTTTATTTTTTAAGTTTACCTTTCTTTAGAAAGGAAAAAAAGAACTGAGAACCTGAGATTACCAAAATAAATAGGAGAAATCTGTGGTATTCTAGAAGGTATACAAATTTCCTGCAAGTATAAAGAGAATTTACAACCAACAACCTTAATCCTCTTTATAGCAGTCTGAACACAGCATATTATTCTCTGTGCTTTTATACAGCTTTCTCACTGGAATCTTAATACCACTCTTATGTAATTTACTGCCCAAACCAAAAATTGTAGATTAGCAATCTCAAAAACAAACAAACAAACCACCCCAATATGTAGAAACCAACAAATATTCCCAAAGAAACATTAAATAATCCTTCTGATACTACAACACTACAAAATTATCTTTTTTTGTGCAGCATCTGTGCAGCAAAATTACTATCTTCACAAAGTCTGTTAAAACACTAACTAGGAAACTGTTGCTTATAAAGAAGAATGTTTACCTCTTGCTGGACATAGATACTAATTCTTACATCAGTGATGAGGGTGCACATTCTCAGAACAAAGTTTTCCAGTATTTCCATTTTACCTAATGAACAGGAAAAAAAATAAAGAATTGTTGACAGCATATTAGGGTGTCCCCTCATCTGCATATGGGAGAAGATTAATCTTCATTTACAAATATAGCATGCTTTCTCTTTCATACAGCATTACTGATACTTAAAAATAAACATCTTAACCTTCTTGGTCAAATGCAAGACAGAATAGTTACTTCAATCTACTCTAAATACAGTTCTTTATGACATTTCTACTCCTGGACATCACTGAATAAGTCCCCTGGGCATGCGATCTTAATTTTTTAAATATATTCAGATCAATTCTGTAACTTTGGTCTCTAAGATCAAATTCTAACCCAGGAATTTTTTTTTTCCCAGGGACAAAGAAATGAATCTTTCATTCTGATCAAGACATCAAAATGGTCTGCAGTGACCTTTCACCTAGTGCTATACTAAAAGAGCAGTGTTATACTCATGGTAACAAAGTCAATAAAGAAGGACAACTGTGCTATGCTAAGCTATGACATCTTAGAGCAATGCCTGGCTTTTTCCTATAGCTATGCGTGTTACACCGGTGAGGGGACAAGCTGTGTAGGTACACTTCACATTCCAGGGTGCTTATGGGAAAATCTGTACTTCATACTAAGCTGTGTAAAATGAAACCATGTAAAAATCCACTTGTGTTATGTCTTTCTGTGCATCATCAGGAGTACTGGACCACAGCTCACAAACTGCAAACATCCAGCCCCTGCTCCCACACCCAAGGTGCCAGGACAGAAAACTGCTGCTGGGCATCACCTACACATGCTGAGCTCCATAACGATGCCACTCCTTAGGAAAAACTCAATTCAGTCGCCACCTCTGACAAGACTAGACTATCTTGCCTTTTTATTACTGATGTCAACACGTTACAAGGAAATTTGACAGTAGAGAAACCTCAAATTAAACTAAGTTACAGATGACATTAAGGCTTTTTTTCACATGAATAAAAAAATTAATCCTCTGAGTGCAGAACAGCCCTCCTGAGTACAAGCCCATTCTTGTTACGGTTTGTGAAGTGAAGCAAATAGATATGGTGGGGTAATTACATTGGATCAAGAAACTACACCATCCTCACTGCACACACTCAGAACCACCTCGCCTCAAGATGGTTCCATAAGCACTGTGCTATTTTAACACTGATAACTTTGCAATGCTCTTTCAGAACACTTTAACGTATTTAGTCCACACTTTTTTTTAAAGCTCACCTTCAGGTCTGCTATCCCATACAGCCTGTAATAAAAAAAAAAACAAAAGATGTCATTTTGACACTCTAAATATTACAGCATAAAAGTCAAGTAACAAACCTAAAGCAAGTACTCAAAAAGCATTTAAGATTTTAAAATTACTTCATCCTTAATGAAGAACATAGGAGATCTTTTTTAATCCCAAGCATGGCCTCCCAAAATATTTCTGTTACATCTATGAAAATTATTTCCCTAGTGAGAAAAATGTTATGAACTGAAGCCAACTGACAGACCTTATAAACCTGGAGTCCTGGGATTAGCATATCAATAATTTATGTCATTAAAATTAGACCAGGATGAATTTTTTTTTGTTCACTGAACACTTCCATTGTTATTTCTCTTTATTTCATGATGCTAATCATGAACAGAAAAGGAGAACAAATACAGGCAAACTGTTAACTTTGGAAGGATATTAAAGAGAAGCACATTTGAAAGTCTTGTTGCTAAACTAGTAATAATTACTTTGACAAATACACACAAGGTATTTTACTATCAATCTATTTTTACCAGCAACACACTGAAGAAATCTTCAGCCAGGCTTGTAATCATTTCATTCTTTTCATTTCCTCTGAGAATCAAAATTTCTTTAATCTTCTCAAACCAATTCACCATGTAAAGGGAAAATAAATCTATTTTAATAGCATGAAAAAGGACAATAGATTATACTATAGTTGAGTAAAATTAGTTACTCTGCTGAGCATACTTTGCCCCAAACTGGATTTTTTTTTTACTCAACACTAAACAAACATAGGTGATTTCAAAGTAATTTCAGTAGCTGACTTTCTAACACAAAACTCAGACATCTACTTTTATGTCTGCCATCACAGATAAGGAGCTGAAAAACTGGCAGTAGGTGGACAAGGAAGTGTGCTTGTGTGAATATAAGCATGATATTACCACCACACTTTTTCAGTTTTAACACAAAATAATCAGAAAATCAGCACTATAATCTGTTGAAAGAATAGGTACAACATTGCTGTTGGGACTGTTAACAAAAATAAATAAATTAAATCACATGAGGAAATTCCAATTCTAGAGTCAAAAGCAGTATTGAAAGCTCATAGAAAACGATACCATCTTCTTGAAATTGCTGTAAATTATCTACCTATCTGTTGTATGATTTGCAAAACCTTCTCTACGGCAAAGCAGTGTCACTTTATACAGATCCACTTGTTAAAGAACATTCAAATCTGAACAATGTTTGTTGCAAAGGTATGGGAAATTTGTAATTCAGAAACAACCAAGTACCAAGTTGAGTACCAAGCTGTTGAGCACTGAAGTATTACTTATGCATGCTTTATTGTTATATTGTTTTTAGAAGTTCATGTATGTATTATGGTTTTACTTATCCTTCCGATAAGACCGTATTTTATCATTGCTGGGAGCCCATCTTCTCCTGCTATGATGATTTTGTCTGCACATTTCTGAAGAGAATTCAGTAAAATGGAAATGATTTTGACTTCTTGTTTGTCAATTTCCTGAAATTGAAATTGTAACATAAGCTTTAATGTAGAGTTCTAGAAAAACCTGTATTTAATTAGCCAGGTACCTTTTTGCTCTCAAAAGCCACCTGAACTGCAGCTTGAAGGAGATATTTAATTCTTAAATTTTATTTCCGTTTTTCAAATCAACTGCTGGCATAAACCGAGCCAAATGAAACTATCTTTTTCAGACTACTCCAGTGACAACATAGATGACTCTGATGGAATGGTTACATTACCCGACACAGAAGCTTGTCTAATTTGTTGACCAACTGTTTGCTGCATTTGTGAGAGGCATTTTCACAGTCTTCGGTTGCCAAAAATTGTTCTAATAATTGAAAATCTTTTTTTTTTGTAGCTTCATCAATTAACTTTTCAAACTGCCAACATCAAAAGTAAAACAGAACTGCATTATTGTATGCTTAACACCCATACTGATCGAACAATATTTAACATCAGTTGTCTGCAATCATCTGTTGCACTCTAAAGCAAATATTCTGAACTACAGCATCATGGAATGTAAACCCTGAAGTGCAGAACACCATACCTGATACATAAGTCATGCAAATACTCATGGGTTTTTAATTACTTGCTAGTTTTCCTTAACTGGCTTTTCTTCCCTTGTGTTACAAACAAATGCTTATGGTTATGTTAATACCCCTTCCTTAGTACATTTAGCATTTGGTATTTCTACTTTATCTATTAAGGATGTCATGGGTTCAGCAGCAGCAGTCATTCTTCTTTAAGTAGTAGCTGGTGTAGCACTGTGTTTTGGATTTTCGGTTTGGGAACAGTGCTGATAGCACCAGTGTTTATAGTTATGGCTTGGAGTGTTTAGGCTGGCCAAGAACTTTCTGAGCTTCATGCTCTGCCAGGGAGGAGGGGAGCCACGAAGAAGGCGGGCAGAAGTAGAGAGAGGGCACCTGACCCAAACTGACCAAAGAGGTATTCCATACTACAGCACGTCATGTCTGGGAGGTAGAAACAGAGACGGAGGGCAAAGACCGGAAAAGATGGTGATGGTGGTGCAGGCGGTATGCACGGTGTGGCCAGGATTTGGTATGAGGTGATGGGGGGGCACTGCGTGACGTGGCTAGGTATCAGGGGAAGATCTATTGCATTTTTTTTTTTCCTTGTATTTTCTCTTGTATTACTATTGGTGGTAGCAGTAGTGATTTATGTTATACCTTAGTTACTAAACTGTTCTTATCTCAACCTGTGGGAGTTGCATTCTTTCAATTCTCCTTCCCATCTCCCCGGGACTGGGGAAGAAAGAGGGGGAAGTGAGTGAGAGAGCGATTGTGTGAGTTTTGAGAGCCTCAAACCACGACAAAGGGCTTTAAAAGTTATTAACATATTGGAAGACTATGGCCTTCCTCGGCTATTTTGCCATTCCATTCTTTCTACAAAAATTATAACCCCGTAACATTCTGATCTTGAGTATCATCCCAAATGATTCATGTGCAACAAATACATACAATTTATTTTAATCAGTAATAACTTTCAGTTCCTCTTGCTTTCTACCCAGCTACTTATCATTAATCTGTGTCAAAGGAAAATGTCTTCCTCTAACATTCTTGGCTGCAGTGCAAATTTTACATGTAACCAAATACCAGGAGCGGTTTAAGGTAAGTAATTAAAATAATCAATACTCATATTCTGGTCCATAAGCACATACCTGTATCTCATTCCTGGCTGCCATTTTTGCAATTCATCTACTCAGCTCCACAAGAAGGGAACAATCATCACTTGACCAAAACACAGCTAACTGACACAAGCTTCAAACAGGTTCTGGAAAAATATCAGCTATAACAAAACACAACACAAATGCTAACATTTGTCACTAGTACAAATACTATTACTACTTTAAGAAACTAAAGTAACTGGGGCATTAAGGAAACATCCTCACACTGACAGACAACTGCTTGAATGTAGACTGTAAGGAACGATCAGATGTGGCAGTGTAAGAACTGAGGTCCTGCAGTGGACCCTCGGTATTTCTCAGCAAGAAAAGAACATGAAGATGGCCACCACCGCACTATCTAAAATAGGCAGGTCAGCAGCAGAACTCCAGAAGGGCCTCATTATAAACCACTTAAGAAAAAGTGATAATGCATGCAGGGAAAAAGTCTTCTTAATTACAGATACAGTGATGGGATCTGAGATAACCATTAACAGCAAATGTGAGATTGCAAAACTAGTTTACTGAAAACACTGTTTTAATACTGAAGAACCACGAAGTTATCTTGATTTTTAGAGTTTACATGTAAAAAAAAAAACCCACCAAACTTTTTGAAGCTTTGCACAAATTAATCTACATTGACCAATCTACCATGTGCAATTTCAGTCTCTCCATCCTAGAAACTACATAGCACTAGACAAAGGGTAATGATTAAAAATAGAAAACTACTTCTATTGAACAAGCAAGTTAGCAATCTCTGTACACCTAAGTAACACGGAAATAGCAACTACAGTGCAATTTATTTTTTTTTTTTTTCAACACAAGGACACAACAGCCCACGTTGAAGCCTCTGCTATCGCCTCACAGGGCTCTCACCTCCTGCCTAGTCAGACAAGAGAGAAAAAATTATCAACTTCTTCCAGGCGCCTCCTTCTCAACGAAGTCGTGACACCTCCACCCTCGATCCACAAACAGTTGCTGGCATCTTCCCACAGAACTTTACTACTGAGCATAAGGCGTCCCGCAGTGCCCCCCGCCGCCTCAACAGCGAGACCCACACAGCATGGCGTCCTCACCTCATGGCCGAAGCAGAAAGAGGCGCCATTTCCCGCTGGCCAATCACTCGCAGCGCCGGTAACCTTCAGCCAATCCTTGCCCGCGAGCGCAGCGTGCCGACCAATCGCCGTCGGAGGCTGGGGCGGGGGTGGGATTTCCTTGCCGTGCGGCCTCGCGCAGATGCTTTTCCGCCCTCTGCAGCCGGCGCGCTCTCGCCCCGCTGCGGCTGCCCGCACTTCAGCTGCCGGGAGCTGCCGGCTAGTAGCCCGGCCCCGTGAGCGAGGTTCCTGACCCCGGCCGGGAGCGGCGCCGTGGATGGGGCCGCGGCTGCCCTAAGGGTTGCCAAAACTCCTGCATGTGGTGTGCCTGCCTTTCCCGCCCAGCGCTGAGGGAAGTGACCTTGGCATCCTGGTGAACACAAGGTGGACAGGAGTGAGCAGCATGCTGCCTCACATCAACAAGGGCGTCATGAACAGGGATGAAGAAGTCATTATCCCACCCTACTCAGTGCTTGTCAGGCCACACCTATGTTCAGTTTTGGTCCCTGCTCCACAAAAAAGGTGTGGATGGGCTGGAGAAAGTCCAGAGAAGGGCCACAAGGATGATCCAAGGACTGGGAAGCCACATGAGGAGAGACAGAGCTGGATTTCTTAAGCTTTGAGAAAAAAAAGGCTCGGGGGAGACTTTTATCTCCATGTTCCAGTGTTTAAAGGGTGGTTATGGAGAAGACTGAGACTCCCTTTTTACAACAAGACAAAGGAAAAAAGACAAAGGATGATGGCCACAAATTACTCCTGGGGAGATTCCAACTGGACACAAGAGGAAAATGCTTACCAATGGGAACAACTGGCCATTGCAGTAATCTCCCCAAGGAAGTGATGGTTTCCCTAGCCAGGCCACTGTTAAGATTTGGCTGGGCAGGGTGCTGGGATATCTAGTCTAGCTCATGCTTTGCTTGGAAAGACTGGACGAGATGATCCTTGAAGTCCCTTCCCACCTGGTGTTAGGTAATTCCTGTGGTGGCGAAGGAGAGGGCCATGGGGTGGTTTTACTGCTGTGCAGTAGTCACATTATCAAACAACTGTGCCGGCTTACTTGCACCATTCTAACTGTTTTATGTTACATATTTCCTTTTTTGATAACCAGTATTTAGAACATTAATTTCAGTGCATACTGTAGACAAGACTTACTGGGCATGAGGTTGTTAAAGCAGTGTAATTCATTTGAATACTTAATTCAGAAACAGTTTCACTACCATCAAGTCCCCAGGTAGGTAAGGAACATATAGAAACGCAGATGCAGACCTGGTGCTGATAAAGAGCTTCTACTGACATCTGTGGTCTTTATTATATAGATGAAACTGGATAATGTGTTTGAATGAAATCCAACAGTTCCAAAGAGGGGGTTTACCAGTACTGATGTGATATGGATGTATCCGACATCTGTATCAGAAATAGAAGAGATAAAATTTAGCATGAATCTCTCATATTCCAGTGGAGTATTAGGCAGCATCTCTGTTCATACCTGGAATAAGCAGCTATAGTGGAGCATCTAGGAGTGGAATCACCTTCATAGTACATAAACCTGTAGCAACAGTAAATAAAAAATACCACTGACTTACTAAAATAAGAAAGAAACCAAATCAATACTATAAAAGGGAAAAAAAAAAGCTGTATACAAAGTATTGAAAATACCACCAGATGTCACTGTAACTCAAGAAAACGACAAGTGGTTTCAGAATTGGAGTCTCTCCACTGAGGAGATCCCACAGGAGTGAGTAGGGCTGAGCACATTCAGCCAAAAGGATTAACTGCAGCATTAACCACTGTTATACCTGCTGTTGGGATAACTTATTAGAAGGCAGTGAGTGATCTGAAGCAGATCTGAACAAGTAGACTTTCATTGTGAAACCTCCTAGGACAAAGCTTCACATGAGGAATTTGGAACTTCAAAAGTTTTCTATAAAAACTGAATTCTGAATTCCACTTTCATCATATGAAGCAGAAGTAATAAAAGCCAATTTGCATTTGATGCTTTCCCCTACCAGTCAAATTAGCATACACTCAGGCTTATACTGTCCACATATTTCCAGATCTTGTAAAGAGAACAGCCTTACCCATTCTATAGTGAAAGGAAAGTGAGTCAGACAGTACAGGAAAAGCAGGTCATACACTTTCTATCCTTCACTAGGTACATTGACATGACTGGGAGACTACTGTATGTTCATTTCTCTTTCTCTAATGTCTCTTTTATTTGGCTTAGCAGAAGGGAGGGCAACAGAAAGCTGAATTTCCATTAAGTTATGTGTTAAAGACTGGAACACAGTGAAATTATTTGGGCCACATATAATGGCAACTTCACTTAAAATTTTCAGAGAAAATGGAAGCAAACTAAGTATAGGGTCCCTTCTTCACTACAGTAGCAGAAATACTTACCTTCATTCAGGTACTTGAAAACACTGTACTGGTCAATAAAATCACCCTTTGGCACAGCTGCTGTTACGTGCAGAACTCAGAAGGGTCAAAAGCATCGATGCCAACAGTTTTAATGCCAAGTGTCAGCTGAAATAGTTGCACATCTGAGATCATAAGGAAAAAGTCAAGTTAGGAAACAAGTCAGTACTAACATTAGACTCATATTGACAAATGACTAATCACTTAGACTTGCCATTTTGTGTCTTTACCAGCAATGCTGTAAAAGACACATAACATTGTACTGAGCACAGGTGATACAGTAAATTAAGAACTGTAGTTACAGCACTTAGCATATTACTACAAGTTGAATTTAATTTATTCTCTGTAAGATAAATACAAAGAAACTAAAGATTTGAAACTAAATGTAAAAAGAACACCTGTATTACAAACAACACTACCTGTGTGATAAATCTGACAGTTGGATATTCACAGCAAAAGCCAGTTCTGCTCTTAAATACTCTTACATCCAGCCCACTCCTGTTGTTTTCAAGTGATTTGTTAAAATCAAAGACGACTGTCTTTGTCCTCTGCTGGTCTCCTGGCTAGTCTACACTGTGGTTGCCCCATTTATTTCCAGATGACAATATTATTTTCATGGGTGAAGTTACGACAATTAAGGTGGTGTTGCTAGTTCTGATTTAGAGCAGTATAAGAAAATACAAAAATGACTCATAAAGACAAGATAACACCATGCTTTCTAAAAGCACCCTCCTTTATGCATTTGCATGCATATAACACATAATGTGTATAGCTTGTAATAAAAAGTGACATTGACATTCTTAAGCAACTTAGCATAACAAAGACATTCCCTTGTATTTAAATTGCAAATTTGAATTGCAATAATCATTCTTCCCCCAAGCACCTTGGAAAATGTAGTGTTGAAGTTATCAACACTGATTAAAATGTAACTGGTAATGTATGTCTTTATTAATTATGTCTTCTAGTTAAATGTCTCTATGTTGCTTTGGAAGAAACCGGGCAAACACATCACTCAAATCTTGGACTGTATCAAGTAAAAGTTTGACACTGATGGATATGTATTTCATATAGAGGATATGGACACTCAGAGATGCACAAATGATGGATGCTCTTACCATACTACATTCAGGTGTATTTTCAAGAAACCAGTGAGCGAAAAAAACACGATTGAGAGTACAGCTTGCAGCAATGAAAACTAAAGAACAAAGAGATGAAAAGAATAACACAACTGTGAGGCTTAGAAATTAATGTGCTAAGTACAGTCTAGCACACCTTTGGGAAGTGGAATGAGAAGCAAACCCCTTTCTCTTCCGTGAAACACTTGAATCAGCTGGCAGTGTGCCATTTTCCAACATTAGATCATAATCTGGCAGGTGCTGCATGCACAGAACTCTGAGCTGAAATGGAAGCAAATTCCATGTCAGAAGGGGCAGCCTAATCATTTTAGCAGCTACATAGACTGCTCACTTTATTTTTATCAAGTGCTCTTTATTTTTTAGCAACTCAAACCCACCTTACTTTCCTGAGTATTTTGCTCTTAGTGACAACTCAGGAGTTTTCTTACCTGTTAACAGGAGAACCATTGACAAAACCATAAAATTGTGAAAAGCTTTTATTAAAATCTTTTGTATTACAACAGCCAGTATTTTATTGTTTTTATAATGAAATAAAGTGAAGCACTTTGCAATTATACAACTCTCCACTAAAACAAAATGACCTTTTGTCTAGCATATGTGTTTTACTGATATATTGTGTAATGCACTTTCATCTGGATAAGATGATTAATTGGGAAAGACAACCCCTTTTCATTTACATGGATCCCATATGTTTCTTTAGAAAACATGCCCAAAAGAACCTTGAAACTGGACTAGACATTTATTTATTTTATGATTATAATAAATACAGATTTTTAAAAGTGCATTATATGGCAATAACCCTTGTGAAGAATTCATTTTTACAAACTCCTCATTATAAGGGAAGTGCTCAGTTTGGACACAGTGCAAGCAGTTAAGTTGTCCTGAGAATTTATAAAGGTGGTCAGAAATTGACCTTCACCACAGGTGTGTAATATCACTACTTAATGGCTTCATCCCTTTTTTGTCAGCTAGAATCCTTTTGATATTCACTACTGAGTATGACAGGAAAATCTAAGTGCAAATTTCATCTTTCATGACAGATGCCAACATTTTCGTGAATGTTTAGCAGCTTAACCTAGAGATCACTCAGTTCCGTGACAAGGCAGGGCTGCTCAACTTTGCACCACCAGACAACTGGGTTAGTAACAACTATGTCAGTTCTTCTCCAGCAGTGCATGAGTGCATTCTTCAGCAAGCAAGGAGAGGAAAAGCAAGCCTAGAATAATACTCTAGTGTTCATGATTTTGTACGTGCAAATACCCTGAGAGGTAATGGAAGAAAGACTATACAAGCCAAACTCATTTCCAAGTCATTAATTATTCACCTCTCTCCGACACTGTGGTACACATGACACTAATCTTCACACTGATAACCTCAGCTTTACATAATCAGTCCCTGCCTGCAGTAACACTCAGATTTGACATTTGGTAGCACATGAAAGAGTCTCTCCTAGAAGGTGGCAACAGCATCTTTCTGCCAGTAAGACAAATACGGCATTGGGCTCCAGCAACAGCTACTGTAAAGTGGTGTCAAATACCAGTCAAATAAGAGAGGAATTTTTAATGGTGTGCTGAGAGGTGATTGAGTGGTTTTGCTGATGGAAGAACTACAGTAATTGGGGAGAGGGGAGGAGGAGTGCAACAATACTTTAAAATCATCACTCCTATAACCCCGACACAGAAAACAATGCAGGTGGATTGAAAGCAGGCAGCACCCCCTCCTCTCTGTAGTTTGCAATTGCACGTCAACCTCACCTAATCCTTCAGAACAATTTTAACTTAAATTTTCAACCTCACAATGCTCCAACACAAAGTTGAAGAAGAGACACTGTTAATTCTTAATAGTTTCAAACAGGACTAAATTTTCTCAGTACTGCAAGTAACTGCTCAGTAGCTCATAGGATCACCTGCTTGACTTTGGTTCCCTTGAAAGCCAAATGTCAATGGAACCAGGCAGCTTCTTCACTTGAAATCGCAGCTTTGCTAAATGGTTGTCACAACTAAGGAGTAACATTAAGTTGCCAGACACATTAATTCCCTTGGGGTTTCTGCACTTCCAGAATTACTCAGTAAGCTTTCTGGACTAAGATATACTTGGCTGTGGGTTGCTTACAACAGAGATTTTTAAAACAACTTGTGATTTTGATGAATAAGCAGCAATCCAAAATAAGATAAGTGGCCTGATTTTCATAGTAGAGTCCTAAAAAGCAGCTTATACAACTAGACAGTTTTGAAAGTTTATGCTACACATATAAAGCTAAACTTTTACAAACTTTTACTTACTAGATTTAAGCCTGATGCCAATCTTAAATCACACTAAAACCACATGATGAAAGCAGTAGAGAAAGAAACATGGGAAGACTACATCTAACAGTGTTTCTGTGCTCTCCCAGCTGTAGAAAGGTTTCTGTTTGTGGGTCTGTGGGAAGTATCAGTTTACCAAACATCACTTTGCTTTGAAATTCCCTCTTTGTATTGCAAAGGATGCAGTCTTAGAGTTCAACTGGTTTATAATGAGAAACAGTTGATTAAAGAATTTAAAGGTACTACTGCAACAGTACTGGGATGCTGGGGAACAGGGAGCCAGGATTCAGGGATCTGGCACATTAATCCAAGGCTCTGCAACCAGCTCCCTGTAGTGGCTATTTATTATATATATATACCTTATATTAATTTCTTGATTTATAAATTTACCAGGAACAGCGGTAAAATCACCAGCATTCATTTAGCACTTTAAGATCTTCAACTGCAATTCCTACACAAGTGCAAAATTGTTCTAATTTCCCTTAGTAAAAAACAAGCACACAAGGAATGGACAATTCCTGTATCACCACCTAGAGAAAAAAGCTTACTTGTGCATCATCTGAAACAAATGAGAACTCCTCTGTGAAGATCTGCCTTACACACACTTTGAGAACAGTCATTCCTGCTGCCTGCTGCAAACACTGGAGATAAGAAAAGGCACCTTTTCTTTCCTAAGGGACACACAGGGGCTAATGGCACATTTTCATGTATGTTCTGCTAATAATATCTAATTTCCAACTCAAATATTAATGGAAATATTCAACATGGTTACAGGCTCAATAATATATATATAAAAATACAAGTACTCCCTAAAGTGTCTGCCATCCAAGTTATGCATAAATGGAAAAGTGCCCAGACTTGGTGAGATAATATAAACAAAATTAGAAACAAAACCAGTAAAGCCACACTCCCTACTTAGGAAACGGACAGTACAAAATCATAAAATAGATCAGTTAGAAATATTCTATGAAACCTAGCATATTGCTAGTCACGTGAATTGTCTTGTTTTGCTCTCTGGTAGTCTGACAGCATGCCCTGGGACCATTCTGCACCAACTCATACACTACAAGAAATCACAGGAGCTTTCAACAAATGTAACTCAATACACACTTTGGCCTTTGTTACTTTCTGAGAAGTTTAGAACAGTTTGTCCCGGTCATTGGCTACTTCCTTGCCCTGGAGCACTTCATCAGGTTTGGCAGCTTTCGAAAAGGAGACTGTTACCATAGGAGCAGAGCACCACGCCAAGGAAGAGAGTGCCACTAGACTACTAAGAAGCTGCTTTGTGCCCATTTCCTCTGTTAGATAAAGTGGATCCAGCTCTCCTCACATTCTCTAGGCATCTTAAGGGGGTGAGTCCGGCAGGTAAGACTGTAGTTATTCCCTCTGTTGTTATCCCAGTACTCCTGGCCGTTGACTTGGTACCTTGCTGCAAACTGGACTACAGAGCACAGCTGAAGGAGGAAAGGAGGCACAGGGAGAAAGAAAGTGAAAACATCAACCTGATCCTGCCCATTTTTCTCACGGATGCTACTGTGCCAGTGAGCACACACTTCATGGAGGCTTTTCCACTGGTTGAAGGTGTATCGCACAGATACCTGCTTCTCAAAAGCAACATTGCGAACTTGGATGGTGCCACTGAGCCCCAAATCTGAGCTGGTCACTCGTTCAAGACACACCTGCTGCTCCTGAAGTCGGGAGGAGAAATCCATACAGTCTGCAGGCTGCTGGAAGTCAGGGACCAAACACTGCATAGTAAACTCCAAGTCTGAGCTGCTGTACCAGAGGTCTGAGTTTATGGAGAGCCTGGAAAGGACATGCAAGGGGATGGATGGATCCTCCCCACTCTGGAAGACTTTCACTTCAGTGAGCTCCAAGCCCAAAGCATCAGCAAATCTCACCCGGTTCATACGACTTTGGCATCCAGGAACTTGACACTGCACTCCTGTTCTCTTCCTTCGTTCGGGTGACGTAGGCAAAGATCTCGCTCGACGGCGTATGATAGGCCGTAATGCTGGATCACAGCTGGAGAAAGTGCTGCTCTGTAGCTGGGGGCTCCCCTTAGCTAGATTATTGCTCCAAAGAATCATATTGCTACTTGCATGGACTGCAGGTTGCTGTTGCTGGCCGCGTCTTGGTGCTTCTTCAGCCCGTAACATGTTCTGATAGAAGTCAGAGAGATAGCTGGGATTCCTGTGAGGACCACGTACCTCCATTCTTAGTTGATGACAAAAATCAGTGTTTACACAGAAGTCCCACTCTGAGGGACTTGGGAGTGGCAGCCAGGAGCAGCAAGTATTTGAAGTTACTGTACTGGATGCAGCAAGAATCAGCTGAAGCAATGCAGCCTTCTGAATGAAGGGTAGAAACCTGGAAGCTCTGACAGTAACTGAAGTGAACCACAGGCTAGTGCATGGTACAGGAAGGTGAACGCAGTCTCACTGGCTGGTAAACTCGAGACTGCTGTGCTGGCTGGTGGACCCGTTGCTCAGGCTGGAAAGGGATTCAAGACTATCAACGGTGATGCTGGAGGACCTGAAGCTCTCACACAGGCTGGACACCGATTGGAGGCTGTCTTGCTGGACACCAAGGGACTCCAGGCTGTCGGAGAGGCTGCTGAATGCGTGGGGGTTGCAGCGGTGCACCCCACAGCACGCCAGCCCGCTGCAGAGGAGCAGAGGGGCCTGCAGGCTGTCCTCGCACGCTCCGGCTGACCCCACGCTCCCGCAGCAGCAGGCACACTCCAGGCTGTCACACTGGATACTGGGCGAGTCGCGAGGGCTGTCGAGGTTGGGGAAGGCTTGGAGACTGTCGGGCGGGAGGGAGCCGGAGCCGAGACCGGGACTGCTGCAGGGGCTGTCGCGGCGGAGGCTGTCGGGCGGGGCTGTGGAGGAAGGCTCGGCACTGCAGCTGGAGGAAGAGCGATCCTCGCTTGGGGACTCTACAGCCCACATCAGCTGCGCAATCCTCCCTCCGTGCCGCCGCAAGCCTCTGCTCCGGCTGAAGGCACAGTGGCGACGTCAGGAGCAGTGCCGGGCCCTGGACACCCCAACACCCACCCCGCTCTCCCGCCGCAGCCCCCACGGCGACGAACTCCCCTCGGTGGCGGCGCATGAGCAGAGCCGCCCCTCCTGCCCACTCACCTCCGAGCGCCTGCGCACTGCCCACGTGACGCCGCAGCCCTCGGGATGCCCTTAGCTGCCGGCGGCGGCTGAGGTGGATGCAGGCATCGGGTAGGGAAGGAGTGGGAAAGCTGCTTGGGAGGGTGGCTGGGAAGTGCGGGAGGGCTGTCCTGGCCTTCAGTTAATGAGCTGCTATGCAGCGCGGTAGGGGTCGGCATCGGGAGCTGCTGGTGCATCCCGGGAGAGAGGGAGCGAGGGAAGAGGAGCAGGGCCTGGCCCCGGCCCCGGCCCCGGCCCCGGCCCCGAGCCGCGGAAGCTGCTTGCAGCCGCTGCTGTGTTATATCGACCCTTCCCGGCTGGTGAGCTGCTCCTCGGCGCGGTGGGCTGAGCCCCCGGGGCCCTGGCTCGCCGGGATGTAGCGCTGGGACTCGGGCGACGGGATGGCGGATGGGGGCGCTGGAGAACCAGGACAGCCTCAGACATAAACAGACACTGGTGTGATTGTAAATATATAAGCAACACTGCAGTGACATGGATATAAATATATAAACATCACTGCAACAAAAACAGAGGTGGGTGAGATGTTTGGGTGCTCTACATCTGTCAGCTGTCGCAGGTCCTGCCTGTGACCCCAGGGTATGGGAGTGCAGATTCTGGAAAATAAAAGAATGCTGTGAATTCTGCTTTGACTATTTTTAGTAAGAATTTATGATACCGAGAGATTTGTTCTCGAAAAGAGGAAAAAAAACCGATTTGATACAAAATTTGCATATATGAATATAGGAATAGTGCATTTTCTGGTGCAAAAAAGACAACAACTTCACATGCTCCAACTCCAGGCGGCTGATCATCTATTCTTGTTAAATTAAGAGCAGAAACACCCACCACCGTTTGACTGTGATACTTGGCTCCAGTCAATACATGGAATGCTGCGCAGGAGGAACAAAATGATGATGAGCATGTTACACAATGAAAAGTAGCTCTTCTAATGCTGCTGTACTGTCAGATCTTTTCCTGTATTTTACCAACAATCCCTCAGGAACTGGCTTGTGAACCTCATGGGAAGAGCTCAGTGGTTGTTCATTTGGTAGCTGATTAGACATATTTAATGCGTTAAATTTAAATCAAGTTGGGAGGAATCACGTGGTGTTTATTTATTTTCTAGGAGTTGGTGGTGTTTGCATTTGATATGCTGTGTCTTGCAAACCCCAAAGACCGGAGCTATTTGAAGATGATGTAAAAATAAAGGTGGAGTTATCCTTTAAAAAGAGTAATTATGGGACCAGGCATTCAGGAATATCCCTTATTACTGCACGGAGAGACACAGAAAAAGGAGAGCCAAATCAATGAAAGCCACAAAGGAATGGTAAAGTAAGGAAATTATTTTCTCTCTTATTGCAGAATTCTGTAGGTACTGTGGATTAGTTAATAAGTGCGTGGCTGTACTGTTCAGATTGTCATCCTCTCCTCTGATTCACAGCAACAGAATCAATTGTGCAGTGTGATTGTGCAGGTCACAAAGTAACAGAGGTGACTGCATGAGTGCTGGAGGCACAAGACTCATTTTCATCCTTTTATAATCTCTTCAGTTGGTAACATCATGGACTTTAAAACAAAATCTGGCTATACTGACATAAAAACTGCCTGACAAGTTTATTGCACTGCAGTCAAACTAGACTAGACCGGGAGGGCACAGTTTGCTTATTCCAGTCCCATGACACAGTTCTAAAATGACATTTAAAAGCTTTCCTTAATTAAAATTAGTAATATTTCTTGTTTGTAAAATAAACACTTTTCTGATTTTTATGGAATACATTGATTTAATGATTCTTTGTGCTTACAAAGAAATGTGTCTCATTTAACTGGAGAAATACATATTCTGGTTTTAAGCTGTTTAGATCAGTAATGCCATTCCTTTTGCTTGCATATGTGTTTTTCTCCTAGTATTTCCACAACTTCATTATAACATGAAATAATGAACTTTGTTTGTGCTTCTTTGAGAAGCAGTATTAATATCAGAATAGACTGTATGCTCCCTGCTTGTTTCCATTCCTTAACTTCATAGGAATAATCCTGTAAATGTTGCTGAAAGTATGCACATGTGTCGTGGTTTAAGGTTCTCAGACTCATGCAATCACTCTCTCACTCATTTCCCCCTCTTTCCTCCCCAGTCCTGGGGAGATGGGAAGGAGAATCAAAAGAATGCAACTCCTACAGGTTGAGATAAGAACAGTTTAGTAACTAAAGTATAACATAAATCA
>JASSUY010022098.1:0-23365 GCA_032466535.1 Forpus xanthops
TCTTCATAGGGGAGGTGCTCCAGTCCCCTGATCATCCTCATGGTCCTCCTCTGCACTTGTTCCAACAGTTCCATGTCTTTTTTATTTTCAGGACACCAGAACTGCACACAGTACTCTAAGTGAGGTCTCACGAGAGCAGAGGGGTAGGATCACCCCCCTCGACCTGCTTGTCACTCTCCTATTGATACACCCCAGGATATGGTTGGCTTTCTGGGTTGCGAGAGCACACTGCTGGCTCATGCTCATTTTTTCATTGACCAACACCCCCAAGCCCTTCTCCTCAGGACTGCTCTGAATCTATTCTCTGCCCAACCTGTAGCTGTACTTGGGATTGCTCCGACCCAGGTGTAGGACCTTGTACTTGTCATGGTAAAACTTCATCAGGTTGGCATCAGCCCACCTCACAAGAGTGTCAAGGTCCCTCTTGATGGCATTCCTTCCCTTCAGCGTATCAACCAAACCACACAGCTTAGCATGAGATGTTCAAGTATGACCAAGGGAAAAGTATGGAAATGTTCGCTTGCATATAAATAAGCTCCCCAAAGAACAAGTTACTTTATGAACATAGGAATTTTGACTACGAGGCTAGGACTAAATTCAAGTGAAGACTGAGGGGAAAAAAACAGATCCACTGCTGTGAAGATTGAGAAGATCACCCTGAAGTCTGAGAAAGCAGACTGAAAAGTAAGAATAAAGAAACAGAGAAGGAACTACAGCATGCCTCGTTTAATGAAAGAATGGGGTTTTAAAGCCTGGTCCATAAGGT
The DNA here is from genome assembly GCA_032466535.1 of Forpus xanthops. Taxonomy (NCBI): domain Eukaryota; kingdom Metazoa; phylum Chordata; class Aves; order Psittaciformes; family Psittacidae; genus Forpus; species Forpus xanthops. The sequence continues at coordinate 767 of JASSUY010022098.1, forward strand.
GAGAGAGAGGACCAGGAGAACATTATTTCTTTGTCCAGTAATTTTGGTATCTACTTACTACAGACTGCAGCCTCCACTCAACTACTGCACTTACCTTCCACAGAAGATGTCCTGGAACCTCCTCCTCACACCACGGACCAGTGTATGACTGGTGGCACCCCAGGCCTTCATAAACCAAGAGGCACCTTATGGTCAGTGAGTGGTGGTAGTGCCCCTTCCAGCCCTCTGCCCTTGGGAAGCAAAGGGAAACCCATGTGTCTGCCAGCATGACAGGACTCCAGCAGAAGCTGCTGAGCCAGACTATACAAGTACCAGGGGACCTATAAAACTTTTAATGCCATTTAAATACATATTTAGGGATTGTTCTGCTTGTGTATTATTTAATTTCCACACCTGATTATTTACCATTGTCAATGTTCATAATTAAACACCTTTAAAACCATTTTTGAAAGACCCCATGCAGTAGTTCTGAAAGACCTAGTGACTTAGTGTGTGAGAGAGAGCCCATTCTCAGGTAGGTGAGGATCCACCACGCAGGCATGGAGGTCTGCTCAGTAACATGTACCGTGACATGAGATTGAGGCTTGCATCCACCTTCCTCCTGCTCTCAGATTCTTTCAGGTCAGGCATCACTGTCTGATCCAGCTCTCAATTATGGTAGGGGTTTCCTACCCTTTATTTAAAGGGACAACTCTCCTTTGTTGAGGCTGTCTGATAACTCTCAGTATTTGTTTGATTATTTTCCACTCTGATGAAAAATAAATAATTTTTTTTTTCATTGGAAAATATTTACCAGCTTAATTTGATTGCAAGCTGGACGCAAAATACATAGTTCTACACTGTCCAGCACCTTTCAACTACTCTGCAGCTGTACGGGTTGATGATTTTACTCAGCATAGAAGAGGGGAGAACTGGGTCCTATATAATAGTTAACTTGGGTCTCTTCCACGCTTACCTTTTCCATACATAAGCCTATATGGAAGTATCTTAACAGACTCCTGGTTTAGGTTTTTTGCAAGTGGAAGGACTCCTGAAATTGGTGAGAAAAAGACCAAGCAAAAAAAAGAAAATGGACTCTGGCTCCTTAGAGGGAGAAATTTGTCATTTATACTCCGAACTAATTCTTCTTACCACTGTAACGTGGGCTGTAGGTTTCTCTCTTTGACATGCCAACAGTGTCTCCAAGCATACTGTTCTGTACAGAATTGCCTCATCTTAACTCATTCAAATGTCCTTCCTGTGAGTCAGACGCATGAGCATGCCTCTTGATGTCTCCAGTCTTCCTGCCTCTTCCCCAACAACACAGCAGTGATACACAATCTCTGTCAGAGCACAGCAGTGATACATAGCCTCTGTCAGAGCATATCAGTGATTGCGGATGGGGGAAACCAGAGTGGGACAGCAAAGCCTGATACACTTTTTCACCTTGCAAGAGCTGCTATGATCTTTTCCTTCTCCTTTTGTATGACTTTGCCCCATCTCACATGGTCTTGACCCAAATAACGTCTTTCTTTGACTGGATATAACCTGAAGGTATATAAGCATCTGGGAACTGCTCAGTCACAGGCCACCCACTTTCACTGGGTTTTCAGAGTTTTCTTATGGGAGTGCTATTGAGAAGTCTTCCTCACACCCTCACATCTAAAAGCGCTTTGCTTGTTGGAGAGGTTCAGGCAGGGCAGGTCTTAGCAGTAGTATTTTTGTGTGGAGGAAGAACTGCACCACAGCTAACAATAAGCACTTCTTCAAGAGCTAATTGAAGATAGAATGTATAACACCATCTGTAACCAGCCATCTGGTGATTCCCAATAACACTGAATTCCACACCACAAGGAGGGGAGGAATTTATAGAATAGCAATCTAGTTTGAACACAATCTCATTTGGATAAAACGCGAGCCCCTCTTTGCCACCTCCTTAGCCATTGTCTGTATTCAAACTGTGAAACCACAGCTCAGCTCTTGAGATGGTTTAAAAAAATTACTATTGGACTATGAATAATAATGATGATGATAATCAGAAATGTATTTATTAGGTACCTTTGAACTTTCAGATTCCAGTCAGACAAGATGTAGGAAACTAAAATCTCAAGAGAGTCTTTCTTCACAGAGATGGCAGATCAGTTTTGCACTCCCAGGGGATAGTGCTAGCAGAGATAAGTATCTAAAGTTGGGAATGATTATCTGAGTTGAACTTCCAAACCTTTTGCAGTTTACCATCATTCCCTATGCTTTCTCTTCCTAATATATGAAGAGACTGTAAATTAATGACCATCAACCTGTCAGTTGTGAATCAACAATGTATTTTACTCATAGGAATGCAAAATCAAAGCAAATCCCCCCCAAACACCAGTGGTTTCTAGTGTGCTCTCGTAACATAAAAACATCTGACATTATTTCTGCCACATGTCATTACTGAAATTTGAACCTGTACTGAATCCTCAGGCGGCCTTTTCTTTAAACTGTGAGAGAATTTTAGCAACTGCATTTGGTACCCTTGCAAATTCAGTCAGAGAATGGAAATATGGACAGACCTTCACTTTTTGCAACACAAATGGCACCAACTATAATAAATATGAGGAGTGATTCCCAAACCGAAGACTGGCAAATAGTTACCCAGCTGCTACAGAAATAGCAAGATAGATTTTTATTTTTTTTTTTGAAGAAAAGAAATTAAATGAAATGGATATTAGCTGGAAACATCTGTGTTCACCACAGAGCAAAATGCATATTCAGCAGCCAGTTTATTGGCTCTTTAGAGGATGTGAATGGTGCATTGTAAATAATGACACGCCTGTAATAAATTCCCAGTAAAAAAGAGAGGGGGACTGAGCCTGTTCCTCCCACAATTCACATTTCTGGGTCCCTGCTGTGAGTGATGATTCACAGCAGTCACAAATTCCTGTTTTCAAAATGCTATTGTATACTCCAGGGCTTTCATTAAGTTTTACACTAGCAAGGGAAATTTAAAACTTGAGAGAGAGAGAGAGAGGCTCTGTGGTGACATTCATTTAACACTCACTGTACTGCACTGATAGATGTGATAGGAAGGTGCATGTCAGAAATCAGTCTGTGTTGCTTTCTTTAAATGTAAAGAACGGTACATGAAACCCTGACAGTGTATAAAAAACAATTCAAAACCACCAAAATTGTGACTTGACAGCTTTTGTGGTTTGGAGGTGTATAAAACATGGCATAAATGTATTGGGCTTCAGCATTTAATTTGTGCTCCTGCGGGACAGGCAGCTGTCTTAATTTCCTTCCTGATGCAAGTAAATCAGGTCTGTGAGTGTTATGTATAAAAGATGTACTGCTCCAGCCTTACACTTCCAGAATTGAGCTAGCTACAAAGAAAGATCTCATTGCAGAGAATATACCTTTTCCTGTCAAAGCTGGGTATCAAGACATGCAGACACATTTTCGTGCCCTGACCAGGGAATTCCTAGAACATCATTCTGGTGCATGGTGTTGCAGCATACTCCCTCCTCTGAGCCTTTCACCACCAGGACGTGGTTTTATATTCAGTCTACATCATTTCAGCCAAACGGTTGTTCTACAGCTGCAAAGCACACTAATGAGATGAGTTTTTGGCAGACTCACAAAGTTCTCTGTGCCCAGAGTTACACATGTTGTACGCTGTCTGCTGGCTACCTCTGTTTGCACTTAAGGAGGCACTGTAAGATACTTCTTTTTAGCAGAGGATATATTGCCCAGTAGCTAAAATGTTACACAAGCTTCTTCTCACACTAGCAAGCTTGCCATACCCCATCCATTTAGAAAGGAGGCACCCGTATTCTTGGCTAAATTAAGGGCAGATTTTCCAAGAACCAGGGCCAAATTCGTGTCCATTTACCAAAGTGCAATTTCATCTATTCATTGGGATTTCTCAAGAAAAGACTAAATGACTGTGTCTTTCATACGGCCATAGTATGTCTCTGCTGCTTTTTTTTTGCCTTGAAATTAAAAACATTCTCTCGTAATTTTTAGCTGTATTTACTGGGTTACACATAGAGAGCTGCACCCTACACAGGTATGAAGACGCAGGAGCATGAAATAAAAGCAGTTCAGATTCTGCCTAATAAAAGTCTGCAACACTTCATCAGTATCACAGGCTTATTAATATCAGGGTCATTTTAAGATGGAATTTGTGAAATTTGTGCCATTTTCCACTTGGAGCAAGAGATTGGTGTAAATCTTGGAAACCGGCCCATTACATCTAATTAAAACACACACACACAAAAGTAAATGCTGTTGTCCTCTCTCCCACCCTTTTCACTTTTAGTTCTCTCAAAAAGTGGGCAAAAGTTCAAAGCAGTTACTGGTTGTGTCTTAGTTTTGCTTAAAAATATGTATAAGATGGGAAGACACTTGAAATACTAAGTATTTGACATGGTAATTCATTAATTTGCTTTATTCAGGAGCTGGAGCAGGGAAAATTTATTGCTCCAAAAGCACCATGCTGCAAGACTTCAGAGCAGTACCTACATGGTCCTATCCCAGCTCCACATCTCTTCCCATTCCTATACAGACGTCCCTGAGGCTATCCAATCCTACACCACAACGTTACCTCCTCAATCCACCCCACCATGAGCCAACATTTTGGGAGCCAGGACTGCTGGTTTTGCAGCTCCACACCAGCTATTTAATTTTCCAGAGAGTACCACTTCGTTTTTCTCAGGAGCTGCTGCCTGCCAGCCTGCTGCCATTTTGTGGAGTGGTGTTGATACAGTACACTATAGAAGAGTCAAACCCTACATGAGAAGGTGCTATTTTTGGTTCTTCTCTCTTTTTTTTTCTTTTTCTCACCTACACTAAGGAGCTATAGCTATTCAAACTGGCTGCCCATACCCCCTTGAGCTATGGAAAACAGTTATTTCCCAGCATAGGAGGTGTAAAGGCGCTGCTGCCAGCAGGTAAATGGTCAGCGTGTTACTGTGCTAACTCTTCAGATCGGGCCCCGTTTGTGTGGTAACAGTGCAGCAGGGAACATAGATACTTTCTAATGTTATGGCCATATGAAGTAACAAGGACAAGGAGAATCAGCTAGGCTTCATTTCTGACAAAACAGTGTTTCTCTTGGGAATTTTAACTTTTTTATGTGAGTGGGTAACTTGAATTTCCAAAATGAGATAGTGTTAAATGCCAGGCTTATTGGCAGAAGATACATTAAGCTATTTGGGTAGATCTGCTGTTTTCCAAAATAATATCCAAACTGAACTATGTTTTTTAAAAAGGAAAGTTATGCTTTGAAAGACCCCTGAAGTAGAATAATAGAAAAAGCTCATTGCCTTTATACCATGGAAAAAAAAAACCAGATATATATTTTGGTGGTACTCAGAGATTTACTTCAAGAATCACAAAACCTGACTTTTCCTTAAACTTTGGCATTTTGAGACTTCTTTCTTTTCAATGTCTAAATTTTGATAGGTGAAGGTCTCAAAGGTGCAAAGTTCTGATTTTAATGTGGGATGGCTGGTGGGAGAAGATTTTTACTTGGGAATTTTATTTGTCTGAGAAAGTCCAAATCTTTTGAATACCATGGTATACTCCAAAATGTATTTCCTTGACTTTTGTGATAAAATGAACTGATGCAGGTCCAATTGGGAAAGAGCATCGCTGCAAGTTAAGATGCGAAAACTGGATTTGACAGAGCAAGTATTGTTTGTTAATTTAGCAGATAATTTCCTTGCATAAGTAATGCAAAGCAAATACATGTGTGCATTGAGAACCTGAAACAAATGAATTAATGTTCTTTTCTTCAGATCCTAAACACTGTTTATATGCTCATTTTAAGCTAAACCATTTTAAAGCATTCAGTTTTCAAGGAAGCTGCTCAATGCAATAAAGATGTTTTCCAATATTATATTGAAAATATTATTGGATTATATATCATATAAATAATTCACATATTTTCTCCCAATTCTAGGAATCTTTTTTTCCCTGTCTCAAGGTGACTTTGAACCTCATCACTCTACAGCAGACTTCAGAGGTTTTCATCACCCTGTTTGCAAGTACCATTTCAGTAGTTAATCACATCAGGGACAGCTGTCTCAGGGGCGCTCTTTTTGATACTGGGATGGAAAAAGCCTTTACAGAGCCTTCCTTTGGTGCTCCAAGCACAAAATCGACCACTGACATGCCCTGCAGAGAAAGGAAACCAGTAAAATGATACCACAGTTGTTAAATGGGTTCAAATGGTTTTGTCTTTTTTTTTTTTTTCCCTTATTCCAATAAATTTTTTAGAACCTATCCCATTGTCTTTGATTCCATCCCAAGAGAAGGAAGCAGAAAATCAGTCACTGGGAGAGTCTGAAGCATTACACAGCAAACTACTTTCACCTCCCAGGAGAAACTGAAATATGTTCCCAAATAGAGGACTTAGAAACTTTTCTCTAAATTTCAAGAACGTGAATTATTCCTGTTTGAGACAGAGCACGAGAGAGAAGTGAAAAGAGTAGCTGCAGTTTCTTATCACAGCCCTGTTGTTCCTTCACCACTTATCAACATGTAAACTTTGTTTTCTCAGGAGTAATGATTTTACAATCACTAGGAACAATAACAAATGTCAGATAAGAGACTCGTTAGACTTCAAATCAGCCCATCCTGACAAGACTGGAACAATATTCAGGAAGGATGAGTGGAATTTTATGTGGCTATGTTTTGTTTAAATGTGGCCAATAAACAATAATATAATGTGTTGGATTTTTGTTTAAACCCTATGCTCATGGTACTCTTCCTCTATGTATCACAACAGAAGGTTGACTGAGAAGTCTGCATTCAATGCTGCCATCTCACTTTCAACACCAGGGGAGAAATTCAGAAGCAGAAGAAAGTTCAGATCTAAACTTTGTGTCTGCTGTTATCTCTCACTGCATTCCACCACACATTGCAGAAGGAGGTAGCTGGCAACACGTATGCATAGCTTTCAGCTACTGTATAATGGATTTTGACACAGGCCACAGTGCTGATGACCTGTGCAAAGTGGACACCTGTTATGAAATCTTATATGATTTTGCAAAGAGTTCATGATAAAAGTTGTCAGTTGAACAGTCAAGCTCTACAGGCCATGAATTCATAATGGATTTCTTGGTTGTGACTGTGCTGGGATATATAGATTGTGAAACGAAATCCAAATGATTGCCAAATTGCTGTTTCTGCTTTGCAATGCTGCAGGTCACACAAATAGGCTGAAAAAGGTCCCTGAACTTTGAGCGGTAAAGGAGTTTACACCAATTGCATAGACTGAGAGAACTTTTTGGAGGTCACCAGATCATGTGAATTTAAGCTTACTTGGGACTCTTAGAAGTGGCTGGTCTTAGGGGTAATTGCCATGTATATATTAGCCAGTAGGTGCAGCAAGGTCCTCATCATAATGAACCTTCCTTTTATTCTTAGAAGAAAATGCTACAATATGGAGTTTGCACAGAGAAAACAGATGAGCAAAATGGAGTAAAAAGTATCTTTTTCTCTTTACTTTTGTACTTCTTCCTTCCTGAATGTCTCAGATTCAGGAAATCCACTTTGAACATTCAGCTGGTTGATCACTGAAGAACATGTTTTGTCTGCTAGTCAGCTCTACTTTCATGGTGGCTTCTACTGTGCTGGTGTCAAATGAACATGGAAACCACGATGATCTTAAATAACTGCTGGAGAGGCCTAGCAGATTTCCCAGTTTCCTATTTGGTATCTAGTATTTGCTAAAATAAGGAAATCTTATGAAAAATCCTATAAAACTGATAAGTAGCGTAGGGCCCTATTCAATATATGAGCTAACAAAGTGTGGAAAAATACACTGATTGTATAACTTTCAGGACTCAAAATGCAAAAAATGAAAATATATTAATATAGCAGTATGAGAACTAAAGTAAATACTGGGAATGTTTACCACTCCAGCTACTGATTAACTGTGATCCAGGTAATCTGTTATTCAACCTTTTACAGTCAGTTTGAGTAGGACTGACACACTCTTTGTCTCATATTTCAGTGACACTCAGTGTAAATATGGTGTGTAAAAACCAAATTAAATACCCCAAGCTCCATGTTGTCTGTAGATGCACACAAACCATAGTGTCTTAAAATCAGGGGTTGCATGGGGAATATTTTCAGGATTTTTTCTAGTTTACATGTAGCATCTCAACAGGAAGCGAAGACAGACAAGGAACCTGATGATGAGAAAGAAATTAATGTTTGCATCTTTTGTGTACTATTACATTTCCCATGTAATACTGTCACAAGCTTAGCTCCAGGGACACTCCAGAGGAATGGCTTAATCAGGAGGAGTACCCTGCCATCAACTGTTATGTACATTGGGTGGCATGAAGATGATGAGGCATAGGTCCTCTCAGATGGTTATAATCGTTATATATACAGCCTTTTTCTATTCATTTAATCCAACAGGCAAACCATGCTATCTCTGCCAGGTCTAAATGTAGCAGAAAGACTCACAAATACCACAAATACATAAAGAAACTGAGAAAATGGGTTCACTGTGACCTGTACCAAAGAGGGTTCAGACAGTCAGATTCTGCTCTAAATTTCTGGAGCTAAAGTTTTACTTCTTTCAAAGCATAAAGTCAATAATAATAGCAATTACAATAGCTCAGGAGATAGCAGTACCCTAGCCAATGATAAATCATACAGCACCAGACCATCTTCAACCAAATTGGCTGCAGCCTTTGGTATTTCTTTAATTATTTTCTGATGTAACTTTGGGTTTTTGGCTGGATGAAAATTATAAGAAAGTTTGTTTTAGTTCAAAAGCATCTTCTATTCCAACTATATAGTTTACCAACAGGTTAAACATTATTTGCTTTCAACTATTAATAAAATTATAAATCATTCACCGCTTTCTGGACATGTAACGGAAAATTCCTTTGTTAAACCTATTTGCTTGCCAGTTGCACTGTGAATTATAGATTAATTACTCAATAACAGTTTTGAAGGTGACGCCTGATTGAGGATTCACACTCTCACATTGCTGAGTGAAGTCAAAAACACGTGTTTAGTTTCAGTCTGGCTTTAGCATATGAGGCACTCTACAAAGGGATCGTAAAACAAAGTACAATGTGACAACCATGGAAACCACTGATGTTCCTTGTGCAAAAGAGGCAAGATGAAGGAATATCTACTGTGGAGAACCAGATGGAGAGGTCCTTATAGATGCTTGGTCTCCTGGTTCAGACACATCTGCTCAGGTGGATTTATTACTCTCCAGCAATGACATCCTGAAACACAGTCTTTCTACTGATTTCAGAGCATTAGGATCAGATCCTGGAGGTGGATACAAGATTTCTTATTAGCGTCATTAGGTGCTAGGTAGAGAATATCTTTGAAAAGCTGGGCCTAATTCATTTCACTGGAGTTAAACTTTTAAAAAAAGTCCTAAATGCTTTTTGATATTTTACTTGGTGGGGTGTTTTTACAACCATTATTGATTTAAAATCTGAAACTTGTAAGCATGTAAATGCAGTACCAGCAAAATACAACATAAAAGATTCTTCAGATTGATAAGATATTGCAAACAAAAGGAGAAAAATGATTCATAGTTGTTATAAACGCATAAATTATGATCGCAATTACATTGTTTTGACCATTCAGGAGTGCAAGAACTTTAAGGAAGACAATTTAGAAGGTTGCATATGGAAGCATGGTCAGAGTTAGGTCTCCTTAGAAATTAGCCTGGTAAAATTTAATTGATGGGAGGGGAAAGGTTGTATAAATACTGTTAAAGCAAAAATTTACTATTGCTATAAAATTTCTGAGTGGGTAAGGACCTCTATCAGTACAAATCACAAAACCCCCAACCTTTTCCTGATGGTACTAATTGCGTATTAATTTAATATCATTATGATGTAGAACTCCATGGGCAACACTCACAGATTCTTGCAAAACGTAGCTACCACTAGCCTTTTCGAAACTGGAATGCAATCAAAACAGGACCTCTTTAGTTTTATGTTAACCCCACAATACCAAAACTAGCCAGAAAATCCTTAAATTTAGCAGCCATGATGTTCTGCATTTCTAGATTGTGTATTAGTGAAGAAAATTATTTACTCACTCCAGTACAGGGAGGAGGACAAACTGTGTCTTCTGTACTATTAATCTTTAGAAGACAGTACATGAGCTGCTAAAATATTTGAAAACACATCTTCACCAAGTGATATTATTTAGATGACTAGAACAGAGTTGCAGAGATTTCATTGAAAGCACGATGGCAGTGTCTCTGAAAGATGTTGAAGTGTACCTCTGAATGTACTCATGAACACTTGGGACCAGCATGACACTGTTGGATGTTAGCCTTGTCATAGTTTCTCCTCATATCACTCATCCAGTCATTAGAAGTAGGCAAATTCGGGCTCGTTTTTTTCCTAGAATTGTACAACCCATATGAAGGACAACTCCCTGAGCTTTCATTTTCAAGACTGCTGTCCTTTGGACTATGCCTGCTCCAGCATACTCCTGTGTGCAGCAGTGGTCACGGCTTTATAGAGAAGCCTTTCCACTCTTGAGTGCAAGAAACCATTTTTGAGCATGCTAAACCTGCCTCCACACAATAGTTTATCCTGCATTAAATCCATTTTACACAAGAGATGCTTTTCTAGTGTTATTGACAGTTCAACAGTACTTTGCACAGGTTTATGCTAAGACTAGCCAATCCCTGCTGTCTCTCCTAAGAAACAAGAAGAAAGTCTCCATGGTTGATAAACTCCAGCAGCTTTTCTTAAACCTTTCAAGCACTTAGACCTCTTTTGTATGAAATTAGCATAGTCTACATTCCCCACTTACTTGTGTATACATACTTCATTATATATTAGTCTGGTGATTGCTGGCATATACAGGCATTAGAAAGTACCTCATACTTTCAGCATATGGACAGCAAACTCCCTACCTTCTGGCTAACCCTCAGGGATTCACATGAACAATGAATTGCGATTTGTCATCAGAGATCCTGTAGGTCCATTCTATAGAGAAAGGCTTTAGAAGCAGGTAGTCTTTGCACTTTCAGATTCAGTTTCAAATAACTAACTGAGGAGGACAGATGTCAGCAGCCCTGAACTGCAGAGAAAAGAGACTGAGAAACATCAGCACAATTTTGGATGACTTCCAAGAAGAGGTGGGACATATAAGTCCTTTGTAAGGTCATACAAGATAACTGGATGTTGCTGCATACTATATGTAAACTGGTTTCCAGATCTGATATTCACAGGAACATAAAATGATTAGGAAGCATTTGCTTATGATTGAACTCCCAGCTGCTTCTCACAGCCACACAAAGCAACGCAGACTGGCAGGACTTTGTTGGTAATATCCCAGTATTTCCAGAGTGAAGAGAGCCTTTAAGTAGGCTGGAGAAGACCATCTATGAACACAAAGCAGAATAAACTGTATATTCTGGCTACAGAAATATACCTCAGGTGGTTAATAAGCAACTTTGGCCAAGATTCAAGGTTCACACCTAAGTTTTGCTATTGTAAATGTGTCAGTTTGTCCAAATACATTAAAAGAACAATACACATAGGAAAAAAAATTTCTACAAATAACCACTCCTTGCCATTGGAATGTCAGCTCACAGTGTTCAGCAAGTGCATGTCTTGTATCGCAATCTTCAGAGTTCCTGGTTTTTTAAGAAGATCTTAAGATGCCTTGCTGTCTTCACAATTCTTAGCTCTCATCTTCTAAATATATATGCTGTACCTACTTTTGCATTCATGTGTGTATTCACAGAGTGCAGTCAAGCTACTCACTGAGGTAAAATTAAACACAACTGTAAGTGGAAAACTTATTTTCCAGGGGTAGTGGACCTCATATGCAATTGTTCTGTGTGTGTCAAAGAACAAATGCAACAAGTAGATTGCGCAGGATTTTATGTTCCTCAAATCTGCTGCTTTTACAGAAAGCCACAAGCTAAATATTCCCCACCAAACCCAGGTATTTGAACAGTCCTGCAAAGTTCACCCTGTCTCAGTGAAAGCAAGGGAGTTCTCTACACCATACATTTTAACGTAATGGCTCAGGGCTTGCCCTTTCATTATTATGAACAGAGTTCTTCAGTAGAAAGTAAACATCTGTGTTTTGCATAACAAATGCAAAGATATCACTGCTACTCACTAACTTTTCCAGACTGAGGTCAATTCCTGACTGCTTCACATGCAGTCATAGCTGTATCTGTGCAGAAGCCCTCTGAATCAAATGGATCCCCAAGTCAGAGCAGGAGGGCATATGCACATTGTGGCTGTTAAGGCAGGGACTGAATTTTTGATGTGGCAGGGTGTAAAAGGTGAGGAAAGTAGAGCAAAGACAGAAATATAGAAGCATGTCTTTGAAAGCATTTTCCTATTGACGAAGAGCTCAATACAAAGGCTTATTCTTTCTCCCCTTACAATTCCCAGTCAGTTCACCTGGGTCCTCCTTAGCACCCCAGTTTTTTATGCATTGAGTGCAACTACCTTACAGTGGCACTGTGACAGGCTGTCTCTCATCAGCCCCTGCTGTGATACTCCTAACACTTTCACTCCAGGGAGTGCTTCCCTGCTTGATGCTGCTAGCAGATTAAAGCTGTTCTAATTTTCCATCCTAAGCCAAATAGATGCATAAGCAAGCTGTTGGATTGTTTCGCTACGAGTGCAGCACGCCATCAGGCTGCTTCCTGCTCCCCCCACCCCAGCACTCATAACGGTGGACATTTGCAAGTAAAATGTTGGGTGGAGGGCAGAGGTGAGGTTAAAACACACTACTGATGAGGAAGAGTTCCAGGAATATTTTTCTGCCAAACCCTATTTTTCAAGCTACTCTCCTGACTCCTATCTCTGTGTTAGTGTCAGGAGATGACTTGAAAATTAGGGAGTCTTTTTCTAGGATCAGAAAAGTCATCAAGATTCATTGGATCAGAAGAGTCTTTAAGACCCAATGTTTTTCAGAAATAGGCTGAATGAGCTCGGTAAAGATTAGATGCCAGTCCAAAAATACAGTGCAATACAATTTATTTTTATATGCCATTCTTCACACAAAGTACCACAAAACACTTTAGAGAGATGGAAAGATAATGCTTTACAGAGTTAGGTACAGCAACTCCCAGACAGGCAGAAAAGGAAAATGACATATGGAAATAGAGCAGAGTAAAAGGGAAAGCTGAAATTTAAAAGCAGTAAAGATGCAAGTAAGTATCCTCACGGATGAGTCTCCACAAAAGGACTGCAGAAGAATTCAGTGACAGAGCAGGAGAATGATAAGTGGAAATTAAGGTCGAAAAGTAGGCTAGAAAACACGGGACAAAAGTAGGGATGTTTTCGCTCAGCAACATCTGTTAAGATGAAGCAATACAGAGGGATATCTTGCTGTCATTACAGAGGCTAAATGGCTTTTAATGTTCCCGCACTATTGATAAACCTAGTCATGTGACTGCACATCTGAATTAGGCCCCGAAAGAGATTCACACACCCAAAGATCTCCTCTCGCCTCCGAAACTGGTCCATATGTGATATGAGGATTTTATGATGCCTGAACACTTGAGGGGCATTACAATGATTCTGAGGAAGCTGGTAACCAAATGACACAGGCATGTCTTTGTCTGGGGCAACAGGCAGAAATACTTGCATGCACACAAATCTGCATGCATGCACACGTGCACGAACTTTGCCTAAGAAGCCCTTTAAAAAATCCAGTACTCGATTAAAGTTTAAACTCTGCCACACAATTCTGAAGTAAATTGAAGAGCTCAAGGGTATTTATTTGGTGCAGAAGAGAGGGAAGCAGGTGCTGTGTGTGTGGAAGTACTCCCTTTCCCAGAGGAGCAATGTAGCTGGCTGTAAGATGAAAAGGCACAGGCTGCAGATGAGTGGGAACAGGGAAAAAAAATTAAAAAAAGGAAAAAAGGGAATTTCCTCAAAAATAGGATAAAAATATGCTAAACCTACTTTATGTTGCTGTGATTTTGTTACTGCTGGCCTTGGTGGGCTTTTCTGGCTGTATTGAACTTGATTATTGTTTCTGAGAGCACATGGATGGCATTGCAGCAAACATGCAGCATAATCTGCATTGCCTAGATAGAATAGGCATTGGGCAGCGAGTTATCACATTCCTCATATCACTCAAGCCTTGCTGCAGAGATATGTCATTATATATACGTAATGCAAAGACTTGAAGCTGAAGAAATTGCCAATGCTGTTCCTGTTATAGAACAAAATCCCAGTAAACAGTCTCTGCTGAAGGCAGGTGAGATAGTTCTGTTACAAAACTCAGCTTTTTTCAGGGCTTTTTTTGTTTTCCTGCTCCAGCTAGCAGTGAGCTGCAGAATGCAGAGTATCTGTGAAAATTTGGCCCCTAACTGTGCTTGAACGTGCCCTTACTTACGTGAATAAACCCATTGATTCCAAGGTTTCCCCATCTCTGACTTAGGTTCTGCCACTTTGGTTCATGGTTTTTAACACTTTATGCTAAAACCAGGTATTATGCTGAGATTAATATATCTATCCTAGCATTTTCTCTTGGGGTATATTTTTTGTTTGTTTACTTGATTGGGGATTTTTTTTTTTGTATTTTCTTCACAAACCTGCCTTCTGATGAGGTATTTGATTTAGTACAACCAGTATACATTCAGGACAGTTCCCCCTTTTTAACAAAGAATCTTCAGCTGCTAACACAGCACAATTTCTCCCTGCCTCTTTTTACCTTAGCTTTTAGCTGAGATGGTTGATTAAAAAACATGTGAAAAGGAGAAGTAATTTTTTGCCCTTCATTGCTTATGCTTTAAAATAGTCATTAGTAGAATATTACTGTTATATTTTCAAACTTATTTCAAGAAATACAGGAGTACACTGGTTTTAGTCTCTAGCCCAGTTAAGACTACACTCAATAGCACAGAGTATATGCAGGGTATATTGGATGATTACTAGTGCAAGTTCATGTGACACTCTCTAATGGATATGTACTGTTATAGAAAGGTTATATATTAAAATGGCAAGTTTGGGGTGATGAGTGAGAGTCTCTCTGGGAATTGTTCATGTGCCTTTTAACTAAGTTGTGATTTGTTTTATTAGCTTTATATCTAATTTATTTGGAGCAGTCTCCTGAGGGATCAACTGCTGTCCCAAGCTCAAAGACAAGGCAGCGTGCTCCTCTTGCTACAGACAACTATTTTGGAAAACTCATGCTGAGAAAGAAGTGCGACCCTGCTTCTTCCCTGCCTCCTTTGCCAGGGTTTGGAGTAGCAGTGACAAGAGAGTTGAGTGGTCTTAACAACATAAACTCATCTGATCTTAGTTTCAGCATTCTGACTGCCAGGCAAGAAAAGACATTTTTTGGACTGGCTTCACATTGATGCATCACTCCAATTTAGGTCACATCCTGCCACACTTGCTCCTCTGTAGTAACACTGCTTCTGGGACATGGGAGATTGGGGAAAGATTTTAGCCACAAAAAAAGTTACTTAGTACTTCTGCATCTCTTACATTCAACATGGCAGCGACACTGAAATTAGATGATCTTAAGGTCTTTTCCAACCCTAATCATTCTATGATTTAGAAACTCACAATTCCTGTTCAACCACTGGAAGCCTAGAAAGTCCTCCAATGTGTAACGTAAAGCATGGGTAACGTCTCCCATTCTAAGACAGAATAAGAGTGTGTGGCTCCCAAGCTTGTGGCTACAGCATACAGAGCAAGAGAGGATGAATTTTTTTTAAGGCATTATATGAATGTTCACTCAAACAGGGTGAAAATCCAGTTTCCACTGCCAGGGAAGATCGTACTGGGAAGTCCAGAGACCCAAGTAACTATCTGCCTCTCACATCCACTTTCTGTGGCCCACCAGGTGTTCAACACAACCTTCCAAAGCACAGCATGAGGAAACTGCAGTGTTTACCCAAAAGATGAGAAGTAGCGGTGCACATACCTTCAGGCATGAAAGGAAAATCCCTTTCACAATCCCTTCCTCCACAAGTAGGGTAAGAGTTCAGGATGTTGACCTTCCCTTACAGCTAAGCACGGCTCCCAAACCTTAGGAAAGGTCAGATATGAGTTCCAGACTTAGTAGCCTAATCAGAAGTATGCCTAAGTGCCCTCTCCTGCGGCATTTTTCCTGTTGGGAGCTTAGAAAGCTCCCGACTAACTTGCTGGGTTTGTGGTTCCATTTCAAGGTGTTTATCAGCTCCTTGCTGGAAACCTCCCTGTTAGGGCCAGGGCATCTACCTGCATAGGGATGAAACACGGACTGATCCTTCCATGTTATCTGAGTACATAAGACAGTTGAGTCAGGTTGAATAAATGTGAGAATCTGGCCTCATAAAAATAAGAAAAATAGACACAGAAAGTTGTTATAGTAAAGATATAGAGCAAAAGAAAGACTACAAGAAATACTGAGATATGAAGTATGAGAGGGGGAGATGGAGACAGAGAGCTTTAGGGGATCATGAAGGCCAATACAGATGTGCTACATTAATTCGGAGGGTTTTTCTCCAGGAATATAACAACTGGACTAAAGAGTAGACACTTGTGTTACACCAGCAATGACTCTGGCTCAGTGTGAATCCCGTAGGATCGGACTCTGTGACAATTCACTTCTTTGTGGGCCTCCAGATTGGTGTACTAAGTGAAATAGAATGCAGCATTCTTTTAAAGATAAAAGGACTTGTTCAAATTTTACATAATCGTAGAATTATTCTTTACAGTGGATTTGCATAGACATTGTCAATAGGGAATTCTCTCAGTAGCTTCAATTACTGTATTTTCATGTGCATTGTCTGATAGGAGATGTACTGGATCTCAAATACCTGCTTACCTGATTAATGTGGATTATTCGTCCCATAGTAATTACTTGTGAATTTTAGGGTAGCAAACATGTGAGAAGAATTTGTATAAAAGCCACAGGATTTTTGAAAGGCAAATATTTCCCAAGAATCCCTGTATGCAGGCTGACACATTTCATTCCTTATGGTGATACTGTCTGCATTACAGCATTTGACTTGATGTAAATGTGATAGCGCTAAGTAATACTGACACGCTGCAGTGAAATGCACTAAAGAACCACACTAGAAAACACCTGGCTATTGAACGGTTTCAAAAAGTGAAAGCTTTTCATCATCAATTTAGCTCTCAACAAAACAACCTCAGATGTCTGCTGTCTTGTTATTTTTCCTCCTAATTAAAAACGCACCATCTTAGCTGGCCATGCTTGTGAACCAGATATACTGAATCCTCCAGTAGCATGTGTGGTAAGAAACATATACATTAACGTTGGGCACCATTTTGCATGTAGCCTAACAACTAGGTTAGGCTGGGAACTGGTTCTACACAGCCTGTTAATAGGTACTAATGTAGTTGGGATGACTGGGTGGGAATTCATCTTAATGGGATGTGTACTCCTAAATCACTCAGAACTCATTTCTGCAGCCACAGGCAGGAAAATCTGAACTCTTCTTCTCACACAAGAGGCCAGATGCAAGTGTGCTTTGTTGTTTTGGAAGTCATGCAGGTACATTCCTGTGTTTCTGTTCATGACCAGTGCTTTCTTGAAAAGCCCAGCCTTCCTTTGGAGAGAAAAAGGCCCTGTGTTAATATCATGTTCCTGCATGCTAACTTACTTGCCTACAGACACAAGGCTTTCCAAAAACCATTTTTTGCCTTTTATTTTTAATCCGCAGTTTGGATTCATACTAAAGATAAGGAAGGTGACACAGAAACATGACCATAATGCAGATGGAGCTCACGAAGGCAGACTGTGATATTGGCTGAATTCTGCTGAGGGGTTCAGAAATGTTCTCCTGAATGATATTTACTGACCTTGCTAATTTTCCCCAATGTCATTACACAGCTTCAGGTCAAAACAGGCTGAAGTGTGAGTAAAGAGGAGCCTGAATCATTTGAGCTACATTTAAAGTTAAACAGGGTTGCTGATAAGAGCTTTATGATCTTGAGCTCATTATAGACTGTGCATGCAGAACTACATTGATAGATCAGATTGAACATTAACACTAAAAACCCTGTGAGCAGCCTTTTCATTATTCTGTGAACTTGTACAGCCCGTGCCAGCAGAGAAAGCAAATGCTAAGAGCTTAAGGAGATACCTGCTCACCTGATGTCCCCATTTACTTTAAAGTTGCATGGCTGTCTTTTTTTTCCTTAGACTACGTAATAAGTGTGGTGTCTATCATCTCCCTCTGAAAACCTTTTTTATCATCAGTGACCATAATCCCTGGTTACCGTTTTCTGACAGTGATGTATTGTATCTCTGCAGTTAACAACAAAATTTCATATAGCCCTCAAAAGACTCTAAGGATTTTCTCTCCTCTTTTGGGTATTGCTTCCATTTACCATTATAAAGATGATGGTGAGGATAGGTTTAGAACTTTACTGATAGGACACATGTCCCTAGACCTGCTTATCACATCATCACCAGTTCAGTGTTTTGCCTATTTATTCAGTGGCAAATAGCATGCTTGTGCTGTTACCACAGAAAATCTCAGCCTTTTACATATGTATTCACAAACTGAGTCTGGAGGCTACAAAGTTAGAAATCAGTGATAGTTCCCATAGTTCCCATGTACCGATCCAGGAACCAGTCTCAACTTTGAGCCAATCAACTCTATTTCTGTTGTCCCTCAAGGGGACAAGCCAACGTCTGCCTCTGAGAAATCCAGCTCAACTCGTTCCTGAAACACAGTGCCAGACATGCTGACATGCATTGAGTGAAGTGTTATAATTGAATGGTTTGGACAATTTGAGACTTGAGATGTGATGAATACTTTAGCAGAAATCCTCCTGATACTTTCCCTTCATCTACAAAGAGAGTGGGTGGTTTGATATCTGCATCACTAGTTACCCACCAAGCTTGACTGGGAATAATTAACACCTGATCCAAAGACGCAGCAGTTCTGTCTTTCCAAAAAAAAAAAAAGAAAAAGAAAATGCAGAAATTAAGAGATGCCATTTTATTATTAACCTGCTCTGCTGTACAGAAAAAATGTCGTCAGATTAAGGACCAGATAACACTCTCATTCATGCATGTGAAACTCTACTAAGCTCAACAGGAGACATGTATGCACACGTGGTCAGGATTTTGCCTGAAATCACTGGTAGCACTTTTCCTCACAGTTCACATGCAATGTGGTATAAATCTGAGATTTTCTGAGGTATATGAAGGTGGCAACAAGATGAATTTGGCGGATGGTAAAAAAAATACAGGTGATTTGAAAAACACTCCAAAAGAGAGCTTTTTCAGTATGACTTCACTTTAATTCATTTGTTAATAAGGCCATCCTGAAAGTTTCGTCTGTCAGTTTGTTTAACTGTACCATTGATAGATCTGAAAGGGTTGCCTACAGCAAAACTTACGCAGTACTCCTCATTATAGAACCCCAGCTTTATTGCTTAGAATTTTGCCCTGGTTATAACTGTGCTAAATGAGCTACACTGCCTGCCTTTTGAGGGGAAAATTTTGTTGGGAGACTTTTGGGTAATTGTCTCTTTAATACACTGATATTTTTCACCTGTTTCTGAGAACAAGGTAAAAGAAAAATACAGTTTACCAAATTAGAAACAAATTTACAACTGTTTTATGGAGAACTAGCTGTTTGACCTTGGGCAAAGGGTTTGCAGTTTGGCAGAGAAGCTGCCTTTAGTCAGGGATGGTTTTTTTTGTAACCAGCTGCTGGGAAAATCTGCTATAATTCCACTGAGTTGTGAGTCCTGAAAAATCTCAGGCTCGTTAGAACAAAGAATTTCTGAGAGTTTTCCAATAGGGTTTTCTGGAGGTTAATTTGACACACTGGTTACTAAAAACACAGCAAATTTCCAGATCCAAAGTTAAAAGCTGTCTCTACAAATTCATGCTCCAAACACTGTTAAATATCTCTTGCCAGGACCTATGCCACCTATATGCATCTTAGCAGGCAGTGTCTTTCTTTGGCCTCTGCCTTCACCTCCACTACCCCATCTTTCCTCCAGCACTACATGCTGCTCTGTGATGTTGTCTTTTCCCCAAAAAAATCAGAAGTGTTCTTTCTACAGCGAGTCAAGGGCAGGGGGACTTTCAGACACTGTCTTGAGTTTCTAACCATGCTTATATGTATGTAGTATTCATACTGAAGTAGTTTCACCAGCTTCTGTGAACTTGAATTTCTTTGTGAGGTAGCCCACAGAAGTTTTAGTTAGCTCTGTGGGTTATATTATTATAATTATAATTACTATTATTATTATTATTATTATTGTTTGGCATAAATATTGGTAATAATTATATAATAATTATTATTTTAATGATATTTTGACATTTTATTATAATATTTATTATTAATAATAATATTAGTAACTGGCACATTCTCAAAAAGAGTACTTCACCTTCCCCTATGCAATGTGGCAAGATCTTTGAGCTGCCCAAGCATGGAGATCTGGAGGTCCTCTCTTCCTGGAGGGATAAGAGGAGGATTGATTTATAGCAGCAGCTAAAGCAGCAGTGAATTCAGAGCCAGGGCTGCTCCCATGTCCTTTGCACAGGGGCTTGGCCAGCCAGAGCATTGCCCAACTGTGGGAGATGCAGGAATCTCCCTCCTCTCAGTTGCCAGATGAAGGATATCCCACAAATGTCAAGATGGAAAAATCCCCAGAGATCTGCTTTCAGATACACAAGCCCTTCTTCAGGTCTTGAAGAAAGAGATTGCATGCCAAAAAAGCTGTTTACTTTTAAAATTAAACTCACTGGTCTATTAATTGTATGAAGTGGGGCAGTGTCAAGGGGACAGTGTGGGAGAACGTATATCCAAGTGGAGGTTGGAGGGGGGTATGGCCCTCAGGCAGAGGAGGGGATTTATCTTGGATCTGATGGTCCTCAGACTTTTCATATATCTTTCAACTTTTGAAACCTTTTTGAAAAAGAAACCACCCTGATTCCTTTTCCAGTTTAGACTAGATTAGGCCTTTCATATCTGAAATAAAGCCTTTAGATGTGGGTCAAGTCAGTGAGTGAATACAAATGTATTTTTTTCCTGGTTTTAATTTTAGGGAAACATTTTGCATTCTATTCTATCCAAAGTGAAATTGATCCAAAGTGAAACCTTAGTTTAATAATTTTTGGCTTTACTTCTAAACAGATCCCAAAATTTCTCCGTATATGTCTTGCTTCACACAGTGCCTTACATCACTCCTGTTTCTTGGTGGCTACTAATGCAGAGCTGGGAGGATAATTTAGGTGACAGGCATTCAACCCAGCATACTTTCTATTAATTACAGCAGGGTGGGAGTATTGGTTTTCCTCTAGCTGGGAAAAATTATATGAAAAGAACACATACCACTGCAGGTCAAATCCCCATCTTGTCCTGCAAGCTGCAATATGTCATGTCTGTGGAGCTGCACCCACTTACAGAAGGTCTGAATTTGGTCTTGTTCTTTTCTGACGATGTTTCCCTTTAGTAGTTCACTTAATGGTCATTTAACAGGAACCTAGCACACATGCAGGAGAGGTGTCACAACATCAGTTACCTGAGATTACTGTAAATGATGTGCCAGCACCTGAAGGAGATGTTATGATGTATGTCAGATCATAATAATAGATACAGTGTTGTACCAGGCAGCAGAAAACCAGATGTATTTATAATTCCTGCAGCTGCAGCTCTGCTATTAGTTAAGTCTAAGAACGGAGCCACTGATAGATTTGTCATAGATGAGTTCTCTCTTTAATAGAAAGAAAGTGATGAAAGGAAATAGATGGTGACTCAAGTTATTGGCAATACACAGTCTTTAACTACATGGCTTCAATTCAGAGCCTGCCAGATGCATGTGCCTGTCACTTGTTCCTCCCTAAACCAGTCAATGCCTTCTGTGGTACAACTTGATGTGGCTTCACAACAGGTCCCAATGAGAAGGGACAGATATCCCTATCAATCAGAATCGACAAAATACGGATAGTCTTTCCAAAGAAAGAGATGTATAGGCAGTGAGAATGACTTAGGTAGTCATAGAATCATAGAATAGTTAGGATTGGAAAGTACTTTAAGATCATCTGGTTCCACCCTCCCTGCCATGGGCAGGGACACCTCCTAATAAACCATGCCACCAAAGGCTCTGTCCAACCTGGCCTTGAACACTGACAGCAATGAAGCATTCACAACTTCCCTGGGCAACAAATTCCGGTGCCTCATCACCCTTACAGTAAAGAATTTCTTCCTCAGATCCAATCTAAGCTTCCCCTGTTTAAGTTTGAACCCATTACCCCTCATCCTCTCACTACAGTCCCTCATGAAGAGTCCATCCCTAGCATCCTTATTGGACCCCTTCAGACAGTGGATGCTGCTATGAGGTCTCCACGCAGCCTTCTCTTCTCCAGGCTGAACAGCCCCAACTTTCTCGGCCTGTCTTCATACAGGAGGTGCTCCAGTCCCCTGATCATCCTCATGGTCCTCCTCTGCACTTGTTCCAACAGTTCCATGTCCTGGACACCAGAACTGCACACAGTACTCCAAGTGAAGTCTCACAAGAGCAGAGGTGCAGGATCACCTCCCTTGACCTGCTTGTCACGTTCCTTTTGATGCAGCCCAGGATACAGTTGGCTTTCTGGGCTGCGAGTGCACACTGCCAGCTCATGTTCATTTTTTCATCAACCAACCCCCCCAAGTCCTTC
>JASSUY010022098.1:23465-34179 GCA_032466535.1 Forpus xanthops
GATGCAGCCCAGGATACAGTTGGCTTTCTGGGCTGCGAGTGCACACTGCCGGCTCATGTTCATTTTTTCATCAACCAACCCCCCCAAGTCCTTCTCCACAGGGCTTCTCTGAACCTCATCTCTGCCCAACCTGTATCTGTTCTTGTGATAGCTTCCACCCAAGTGTAGGACCTTGCACTTATCATGGTTAAATTTCAGCAGGTTGGCATCAGCCCACCTCACAAACGCATCTAGGTCCCTCTTGATGGCATTCCTTCCCTCCAATGTATCAGCAGAACCACAGAGCTTGGTGTGATTGCCAGACCTGCGGAGAGTGCTCTCAATCCCACTGTCCATGTCATCAACAAAGACATTGAACAAGATCAGTCCCAACATCTATCCCTGAGGGACACCACTCATTATCGGTCTCCAGCTGGACACTGATTGAGTAGTCATAGTATTCTGCAGAAAAACATGCGGGCCAGGTTGGGAATGGTTCTTCTTGTTGCGCCCTGAAACTCTTTGGAGATAGATAAAAGTCCTAGGCTTTCCACATTACACTCAGAGATGGTTCAGGGACCCATGAACTGAGGTCCTAGAAACCCTGTGGCCATCACAGCATCGTTCTGTACTGAAACTGTTGTATCACCACCAGCTGCAGCCCTAACATAGACCTTTCAGCATCATATTTCATCAGTTTTGCCCTGTAATTGAGTAACTTCAATATCTGTGAATTAAATTTCCACATTTAAAAGAAAGAGAAGGTTATATGTCTAGAAGTTTGGGAGATAAACCATTAGAGATCAGCTGCCGAGTCAGGCTCCTAGGGTGAGTGCTGATTACTCAGACTTCATCATGAATATTCAGAGGTGGAAATCAGAATTCAGACAGTGGAGTAGGGTGAGGTGATCAGGTAACACGGGCGTCAGAAAAGCAAGCTGAGGAGAGAGGAAAATTAAACACATTTTCTTTTTGTTTTGATGATGATGATGAAGAGGAAGAACATCAAAGTGTGCTATGTGACTGAGACGCTAACAACAAAACTTGTCCAGGCACTGATTCAAGAGCTAAGTTGTGGCTTTTGAACAAACAAAGTACCTTATCATAAAGTTTTCTGGGAGTCTTCAAGGAAAGGACTATGTAAAGACTACCTATGACCTCCATGCTTTTACAGACACTTCAAAATGGATGTCCTTCAACTATAACATGATTTTGATGTACTTCCCTCTATCTATTAATGAAAAAATTGCCATAATTAGGAATCCCAAAACCTACCTCAAACCATGTGGGAAATAATATTTAGAGAGTGTAAAATCTGTGCTTTTAGATCAAAGTCTTAGTGCAATACTAGAACCTGTTGATAATATCATAGGACCACATGTGAAAGAAATCAATGTGTGGTTTTTGTTAAAAGGCCTTAGAAAAGAGGAAAATACCCCAGCTGTGTAAGTCTAGAAAAAACTGGGCATTATTAAGCCTGCCTTTTTGTGATTCTTAATGTCTATGTGCATAATTCCAAATTAAACATATTCACATTATTAACTTTTATAAGTTTATTAGTCTCAGTGCTAATGAAACCATTCATCCTTTGCAAATGCACATGGCTCCCTAATGAAACTTCAATAGATGGATCAGCAGTTAAGTGAGTACATCCAAATGTTTATGCCAAATTCTATTTGCTGCGGTACAGGGAGACCAGATCTCTTCCAAGCAGATATCTATACTAACCAACCAACAGATAAAATGATTCCACCTATACAGTAAAAATTCCCTTTACCTATAAAGAAAACTATACATTATATAGGATACTGATATTTCAGACACAGTTCTCATTTTGGCTTACCATGTTGTTAGCCAGAGAAATTCCACTTCAAACAGCCAACATAAAACCTAGCAGAAAGTCTGCCAAAATAAGAGGATAAATCAAAGAAAGAAAAATCATAAATACACTAGAAAGCTATTTTTGAACAGGAGCTCAACAAAATTGACCGATGGACATGCATTTGCTCATTAACTGAGTTTTGAAATCTGAAGCTTATGATGTTAATTATATTTTAACACTGGTTTCACCCTTCCATCTCTTTTCTTTGTTTACCTGCTTGCATTTTGCAAGCTCAATTTTCTAGATGGGTTTATCTTTCAACATTTGAGTTAGAAGTAGCTGATATTCCATATGACAGCATTTCTTTTCCTTGAAGATTTGGTGGTGATTTTCCTTTTTGTCTCTCAATTCAGAAAGCTATACAAAAAGTGCACTTCTGAATTTGCAAGTTTGGTTATTACTGTTGTTGTCTCCCCCCATGCAAGCATTTATGTCTTTACACTGCAATATTTGGGATCTTTTTTTTTCCTTAGCACGAAATGATTTTTTTAAATGTACATGATTTGGGACATCAGGATTCATTTTCAGGATTCCAGGGAAAGGAAGTTTTTATTACTATGCCAAGCAAGAGAGTTTTGCTTCTGGACTATATATATTATCTTAATATTTTTTTTCAGCATTTTCTACACTGAAGTATAAATAGTGTGCCTGCAGCCAAATATGTATCTGCACAAAACAAACAGAAAACATTCTTAAACCAATGAAGTATTTACTTTTTAAAAGGCATTTTAATCCTATTAACGGTAAATTATATTACCTATTGTGAAAGCAGACATAAAAAATATCTGAAGTATGCAGTTAATTATGATACCAAGTGAAACATAATATTTATGCTCTCCTTGTGTAGCTGGAACAATTTTTCTTTCACTAACTATGAGTCATCCACTGATTGAAGCCTTGAAACTGATGATGAGAGAGTTGGCTGGCACATCTGCCATAGAGGTTTCATTCTATAGATAATTAATACTAAAAAAAGTCTAGGTTTTATTCTTTTATATTCCCAGTTCTCTATTTTTTAAACAAAATCTCCTCCTCTTCTTTCTGCGGCGTATCTCTCTGTTTAGAGGTTATGTGCTTAAGAATATTAAAAGACATCAAAGTCTCTGATAAAGCTAAGGAATGAAGATTTCACTGAACAAGGGTATGAACCACAATTTCAGATCAAAGTTGCATTTCTATGTCAGAATATTAGAAATCCTTGGATCCTGATTTTTTTTATGGTCGATTTTAGTGAGTAGGCTCAGGACATTGTTTAATGACCTGAGTTTGGACTCTCTCTGCAGGAGGATAAAAGTATGTAAGTACCCCATTTCTATCAAAATGCTCTTCTATTTTAAGGGGTTGTTTTCCTCCCATTTTCTTGACTAATTTTTACACTTTTTATATTAGGTGCTTGCAGTGGCTGTTTAATTAGCAAACTAATACAATTGTGTTTGACTCTTATGGCCTCAATTCTTCATCCCAAACCAGCAGTAAACTTGCATGTGGCAGAGAATCTTATGTATCACATCCTCTTTATTTTACGTGTTTCTACTGTATTTATTTTCCCTTTTTTTTATATCAGATTTTTCTATTTTATTTTCTTATTTATTTTTCTTCTATTCTTTCACTCCCTCTCTTTCCTAAAGGATGCCCTCATTTTACCACTTGCTTCTGAAAAGATTTGCTTTGAAAGTCCATTCATATACAGCCATCTGAAAAGTTACAGGAAATAAGCCAGAAAGGTGTTCTGTGAGGAGCACAGATGCTCTCCTCCCCCAGGAAAACTAATTTATGAGCTCTTTGAAACAGCCTGTCTTAACTATTTAGAAACTAAGAGCTATGGATCTTGTCTGTTAATGTAAGTGCCCTGCACAGAAAAACTATCTAGTGTTATAAGTAGGAGGCAAGCCCTTGGCATTCTTGAGTAAGGTTTTCCATTCCAGCCTTCTTAACTTTGTGGGTTCCAACACTGTGTGTGTAGCACTGGTTAAAAAAAATTCTTTACATTGTGATTGACTCACAATCTAAAGTTTCTTGCCATACAAGTCCTTCTGTTCAATCATTTTTAAAAATCACTTTCTATTGCAGTTATAGGCTCTTATTTCAAATCAGGGAAACTTCTCTTTCTCTCTTGATGGTACATGCCCCAACCCTGCAGCCATATTAATTTAGTGGAGTATTTCAATCCCATGAAACCAATGGAGGGGCACAGAGCATGGTGTGGGTACATCCTTCCCATGGCCTTTGGACTGGCTGGGCTGCAGCAAAATACACGAGAGGTCAGCCTTAGCATTTCTTCATTCCTTAGCATATCAATAACCAGCCAGTTATTGTCTGACTACATCTTATACATGGTTGCATACATAATCACCCAACCCCCATGGACAAAAAAAGCCAGTTGCTAAAATGAAATAAAATTCAAAAGATACTCTAAGAAAATCTGAATGTCTAATATCTTCAGCATAGTTCCAATTTTCCTAATGCATGACTCCACTCACCTTACCTAAATATTCACTGATAATTTTCTTCCATCATTCTCAACTCTGCAAGCTTTTAGGGACAGTTGTCATAAATCAGCATTTCATTGTTTCTGACTATCACCTCTTTACAATAAAAAAGATGTTATCAGTTAAAAAGTAAGAAATGCAGTGTGGTCCGAAGAGCACAATTATAGAGAATACTATCAAACTACAATATAAGACCTATGCAAATCCACTGCTGTTATCTATTTCATGGATTGCAAAAAGCTAGCAGTAGTAAATGTGCAGCAGTATAAAAAGGCAGTGATAATACGGAAAATAAAAGCCTCTCTAATCCCTATCAGCAATTTGCACTAAACAATGGGAATAAACTCCTTGTTAAAATTTTGTTCTAGGAATTTACAATAACCTCTTCTTCTTTCTGTTAGTGTGAGTTCTTTGGTAACTCAGTTCTGTTCACCAGCAGAGGTGACAAGCATGTACCAGTGGGTAAACCAAATGCATATGACACATATGAAGGACACCAGTATGCTGCAAAAGCCATTCGACTTTTACAGGTTTTGTGATTTCCATTCAATAAAACATGTAAAATCAACTTTTATCAAAATAGCACCTTCAAGAAGTAATTTTACTTTGTACTTTTCAAATTCTCATTCAACGGATCTCTTTTCAAAGCGTCAAGGAATTTGGTCAATATTTAGCTGCCGTGAATAGCATGACATGGATGCTAAAATTCCCATCTCACAACCCTGCAAGCACCTGTGAAAGGATGACACTCCATCCAAAGGTCTTTCTCTGAAAATGGGATTTTTGCACATAGAAGCCAAAATGGTTTCCTTGCTGTGTTATTTCATAGCAGCCTTCCACATAGCTGTGGTTATCATATTCACTTAATTTTGTGCACTGTTTCTGCTCTCTGGCCAGGCAGCTTCCATCCCAGTCAGTTCAAGATTCACTCGCAGAAGGGTGCTTTGCAAAAGTATGTGTAAAAGGGAAGGCATGGAAGCAGAGCTAAAAACATAGACTGACTGGGCCACACAGCCTGACCTGTCTCCTCCTGAACATCTATTGAAACTGATTGATCTAATGCCTTGCATCTGCCAAACTGTCATTCAAGCCAGAGGGGATTTGGATGAAGACAGGGGAAGCATTGTAAAAATGAATTTGCACATTAGTTTACTGAGCAAGCTTTGAACTCCCAGGTACAGCAAAATTAGCTTATTGGAAAGACTATGCCTGCAATGAAACAGCTTCACTAAGTGGGGGGAACAAGAAGGGAAGGGGGGAAATGCTATTTGAGGAATTTTTAGATTTCTTCTCTTGATTTGTGCCTGAAAGAAAAAAAATATCACAGCTGTCTGCTGCATTGTGTGAACATATACATGCATTTAAATTACTTATATCATTACTTACAGATGTAATTGTGAAATATGTTCTTTTGCATTCAAAATTAGGGGTAGAACAGATGGTGAAAACTCAGTTTAAGGCAATATGTCCATTAAAATAACCCATACTCTTTATGTATTATAACAATAGCAGTCTTCAGCATAGCTGAGATTTTTAGCAGTGCTAGATTATGATAGAAATACAAATAGACTGTAGGTCAAAATTTAGTATGACCAAAAATTTCTGTTTGGTAGCTATCAACAAACGAACTCATCTCTGCATTCTCTTGCTTTTGCAGTATTGACTGCTTTGTACCAAAAAGTGAGTGGTGGACTTTCTGGAGCTCATGAGCTTGGGAAAGCTTTCTCCATATTTAATTCCCAGGGATCAAGAATTTTTGCAAATTCCTGTGCTGGTACCATTTTTACCTAAAAGAGTGTGTATATTATAATTATATTTTATGTAAGTGTGTGCATTTATTTTATAAATATATATATACTAATATAATCTTGCTACTGACAGGGCAGCTTCTTTGTAGGAAAAGGAAAATAAATGTGTCCTGCTGGACTGGCATATACAGTGGTCTATATTCCCAATTTTTCTTTCAGATTGCTATGAGGAGAACCTGAGTTCATTAACACTGAAGTTTTGATCAAATATTTTGAATTCACAGTATTTAAGAAACTTAAATAAATGTTGAGTTGTGGGTGTTAAAGTTCTAAACTGATGTAATTTCATGAATGAGAGCCAGGTCACTTGCAGTATGTCCTATCTATGTTAAATAGATTACCTGTGGTATTTTGAAGGAGTTGAACATCCTTTCAGTAAGCTCTTTTTCAAAGAAAAGGCAGCTAGTCTGGGTATGTCATCAGACGAGTAGAAGCAGTCCTACTCTGAATAAGCTGGAGGACAATGTAGGTATCAGGCTTTGCCTGTGAAGCAGGGCCCCAAACACTGGAAGGGGAAAATGCCCACTCAGCTCCAGAGAGGGCATTGACAACTCTACACTATGCGTCCAATCTTCCAAAAGGGATCTGTGCCTATTTTGTTGCACACAAGTTGCATCCTGAACAGTGTAATGCTCAGCCCAGTTCCTCTAGAGTAGGACTTGGGAGCTGGCAGCTCTGGCTAAGTGCCCTGGGCACCCAGACATCTTCCCAGAGGTGTACTCCAGAAAAGACCATGCTCCGAGCAAGTAAATCTCAGCTTTTGTCTGCAAACTGTAGGTTTCTCACCCACCTGAACATGAAGAAAAGCTTGCAGATGTCAGCTGGGCACTCCCTGAAGTTTCAAAAAGCAGCAAGCCTATCATTTTTCTTTCTGAAAAATCTCACATAGCTCATAGCCCATCTCACTCATTGCAAACATGGGGTATTGCAATAACTTTTTGGTCTTAAAAGGCATTTTCTCTGAAGCTAAGCAAATGGCAATTAAAATGGTAATAATGAAGAAAGAACTGCATTATATTTTTGACTGAATCGCCTATAAGGAAAACACCAACAAAATATTCCATGTCCTTCATTTGCTTGTGATCTAACACAATAAAAATAGAATAACTATAATAACCATGAGTGTTCTGTCTTGGCATAAAATCTGGCACACCCTACATCATTTTGTATAAGTAATTTCTATTCTACTTTGTCCACTTGCACATGGTAAAGTAGTTAACAGGAACATTTATCCTTTTCCCTTATTCCATCAGTCCTGATATTTCAAGGTATAATTCCCAGTACATTGAATAGACATATTTTCAGTTCATTCATGCAAAACAGTGAAGCTCAACTCTTAAAGAAATAAGGATGGTTTGTCAGAAGTTTAAAGAAAGACCAGATTTGGTTTCTGCTTTCATACAGCACCGAACACAAGAATCACACCTCTAGCACATTGTATGAAGCAAGGATTAGTATGGTATGTCTTCAGGTTGCATGTATGTAAAGGAGAATTTAAGCAAGACAGATGTAGGAGCTCTTAAGCAATAAGCTCAATATCTACTCATATTCATTAAAATGCATTTATCAGTGGGGTACTGTGCTTTTAAATCCTACTTATAAATACCCTACTCTTTTAAGGGTGTTTCTCCCTTGGGGTGATAGAACACATGAGACTTGGAACAGAAAATTGAAGGAGCTTGATTTGGTTTCTTGAATTCATTCATGCACACAATACATGTTAAGTACCATAAGGTAGTCATTAGTAGATTTCAGGGTGCATGAGATAGGTATTTGTATCACATTTTTAATTACATAACAATTTTTACACAAGTAACAATATATTATTATACCAAAAAGTCTTCTGCTACATTGTTTTTAATGGCTAAGATGTAGCTTTCATTCAAAGCTTGATTTCTCCATTTTATATTTATTTAGTTTTTCTTTCCTCTTAAAAGTATGTGAGATAGGTTTACATTTTAATAACTGGTTGTAGTACAAGCACTCAATGGACCATTATCTACCCTTTCTTTCTCTTTCAGTAGAACATAGTACTTTTTTGCAGATTTGGGCCCTTTGTAGAAAATGTCTAAAGTCATCATAGAAAAAGGGGAAGGATAATTTGTAGCTTCTGACCTTACTGTCTGACATAGCACCAGATTTAACTACCTTTGTGGTCTCTTCAGCATTCTATTCGACTGCTTTATTGCCAAGGTCTTACAGACTTGGCAGTGAAGCTGATCTGGACAGTTGATGGAAGACTGCTTCAGTGCCACACTCCCAAAGTTTTCCTCTTCAAGACCACTGCTGCTTTATGATCTATGTTTGTCAGGTTGTGTCTTTATTTTCTTAACCTTCTAGATCCAAATGACACTCAGAGGAAAGTATTTGACTTGTCTGAATTCTTTACTTCTCCTAATTACTTTTTAAGAAGCAGCATTATTAATCATGTTTCTAAAACAACCAGTAACTCTTCTGAGATAGATTCTATTACTAAGAGGTCCAAAGAGAGCAGAGCACTCTCTTCCTGGCAAGTGGGACAAGAGAAATCAAATGCTTTATAGCAAAAGCAGAAACCTCCATTGATCTTACAACAGCTTTTAATAAATCTAGGATCAGCAGAAATGTTCATTAATTTAAGAAAGAGTTAACTTGATATAAATTGGAAATGTTGCTTGTAGCAATGAAAAAGTCAGCATTTGGCTTGCTTTCCCAATGCAAACAGTATCCAATACCCTTTTTGTAATTGTTTAAAAAGTGATGATGTTCACCATACTAAAATCCACCATTAAGAGAAGGAAAGAACAAAACCAATGTTTTGTTTAAGATGCGAAGGTATCTGCTTATGTGGGGACTCCTGATAATCAGACGAGCGTGTACATCCATATGCTACTGTTACACTTTGGTTAACTTTCAGTAACATTTTTTTTGTTAAATGGGAATTGCAACCTTTAATTAGAATTTGGGGTTTGGTTCTGATATTGCCATACACCTGCTTATTCAAAACAGAGGTTTCATCTGCAGTGCAGTTTTATCCATAATATGTTATGACGGCAATAGCAGGTTGCTAACAAAATACAAAAGAAAGGCAATATCTACTCACTGTGTTCTCTTATATGAGGTTAATAAAGTTGACTGATTAGGAATATCAGTTTGCTTTTACCAACACCTAACTATGATAGCATGCCACATTATAATCTATGTTAATGTATACTTCAATGTACTGTCACTGAGACTCTAATTCAGTTTTAGTCAGAAGACAATTATAAAATGACTTGGCCTTTATGTTGCACTTCATTTTTGTAGTGCTTCATGTATCATCAGCTCTCCATGCATTACATGTCTCCATCCTCATTTTACAGGCAACAGAAGCTAAAGCACTGTCCAGCACTAATGGTAGCTTGGCCAACCTCATGCCTATAGCACCACAAACAACAGATACAGTGAGATTCCCAAGCCTTATCTCTCATGTAAGACTTTTCTGGGTGCACTCAGTAAACCCTACAGCTAGAGAATGTGAGACAGAAGTGCCTGGAAATATTGAAGGGAAATATTCTGGTCTCAAACCCTGCATTTGGGAGGGGAAAATTCCCAGAATCACTTTCTCTGGCTTTGTAACTGCTTATGAATTTAGAAAGTGCTTTTGATGTACAAAGCATGAGTTACTGCACTTCAGATTTAAGCCAGAATTTTCTTATAATCTACAATTAATATCCTTTGTAAGTTAAGGGTGTCAGTTAGATGTTGGCTGGCCAGGAGAAGTGTGGAGCTGTCTCAATGCCATGGGTCGGCTTTGTCATATTTATTTTGAAGTGTGTGCTGAGAGGGTTTTCTTGCCATGGCCAGCCCACCTGAATAATTTGTGTCCCTCTTTTGTCAGGAGGATTAAAGAAAGAAGGATGTCAGCAGAGTGCTAAGGTTGCCTGATCCAAGTAACAACGGTGACGCAATACTGAGGACTGAAGCTTAACAAAATAGACATCAGCATACCTCTCTTTTTTTCAGCTTTACAGTAGTTAAGTGGGTTGTTGTCATGCTTTCTCTGTCAAGAATGTAAAATTGTCACTTTGAAAGCTAATGTAACGTGTCAATTTGTTTTATACAGGTACTGTGTAGGTTTCTAATGTGATATAGATGTTAAGTAATACGATGGGAAAGGTACTACTATACCGCAAAGATACAAATTTTCTGCCATATTAGCACTTTCTATATTACAACAACTTCTCAACTGAGGTTGAGAAGTGTGTATCGAACCTGAAAACTTTGAGCTTTGGTTTCCTCCAGTTTGCAAAATTCATTTCAAACTGATCTTCTATATTTGTTGTCATCCAGAAAAGTTTGGCACTAGCTGGTCCATTGCCTTTGATGACGTGGCTGTATCATTTCCAAGAAGCCTACAATGAGCAAATCAACTTTGTTACCATGTCTTAAGCTGGTTTTAGCCTAAAAAATTAAACTATAACCAAATAAGTACAATGTTCTGGTTAACTCGTTTGCTTTTGTCATGGGTTCAGCAGCAGCAGTCATTTTTCTTTAAACAGTAGCTGGTGTAGCACTGTGTTATGGATTTTCAGCTT